>JAJIYU010006654.1:0-20267 GCA_030144865.1 Tinospora cordifolia
AGAGAGAGAGAGAGAGAGAGAGAGAGAGAGATTAAAATTACCCCAGCCTCCTCAAAACCCTTTTTCTTGCCTTGAGTTCATCTTTAAAAGCCAATGCCGTAGAAGAACGCATTGTCTCCCTAATTGACTTGATCTTTGCTTTCAATTCTTTCTTCATGTGCAAGGCTTTGAGCTTCTGTTCAATAAGAGGAGATTTTGCAACTTCATGCTTGTCAAATAGACTCTCTAAAGCTTCTATTCGACGAACTTTCTTTTTATAATCATTGCTTTGAACCTATTAAACACAAATCCACTAATAGCAGTCAAAAAGAGAGGGTATAAATGAATGAAAACCAGATAACCAGAGCAAATTCCTCATAAGTTACCTTCAAGTCCTCTTCAGGATCCAGGAGAGGAATCCCTTCCTTCGAAAATCTGGAAAGAACTTCACAAATCTTCTTCAAAGTGTTTTCCCGTACTTGCAATGACAAAAGATCCTTAGCTATAATGATGCGGATGCTACTCAAGCTATCAATCTGGCCATTATAAACATGAAGAATAAGAACTTCCTTTTTTTTACGAAGTTCAACAAAGCATCTAGAAGAGGAAGACCAGCACAAAATTTTTGTAAAGTGATAAAAAGAGAATATTTTTATTTCCTTTGTAAAATCAACAACTTAAATATAAGAAAAAGAACAGAGCAAAAACCCACAAAAGTTACAGGAAACAGTCGACAAAGAGATGCAAGTTCAATCAAATTGCAACAACATTTATTTTACAAAGAACAAAAATGCTTTATTTAATTAAATTACTAACTTCCCTTCAATGCAAGCAAAAACTTTTGCTATTTTTTTAATTTTCAAAGGATATGGCATGCATTTCTTCTTTTATTATTATACTATTCAGAAGGAAGTAGATATTTAAAAAAAGAAAAGGAGGTAAGAAAAGGTACGACACAACCTTAGTCGAAAGTATTATATACAGAGAGACATGGAGGAAAGCTGAATCTTACCAGTGTAGTCTCATTAGAGCTCCAGAGGCATTATGGATACCAATGGACAATCATATCGTAAGGTTTCTGATTTAAGTTTCAACTAAATTCATAACAGTGTGTTGCAAATGCCTTTATAATATGTATATGCCTTGAAAAATCATGAAATAAAGTAGAGCATGTTATTTTATTTTATTTTTTTTTGTTGTTTTGGAAAAGAAGTAGAATAAATTAGAGCATGTCGATGATAACATAATATGAAGAAACCAACAGTGTGTGATCAGGTACACAACCTGAGAAATTGGCACAGAAATGACAACAGGCTCTCCAGGATCCTTAAGAGGGACAACATTAATTGATTTTTTTCCAACAGCATCCTTGTGTACTACACATCTTGTAAGAATATCTACCAAATAGTCTGCATCCTCAGGTTTCTTCTCGACATCTGTAAAGCAAATTAAAGCTAAATCCTCAGGATGCAAATCAGAATCAACATTTCAAACATCAATGCACAGGTTCCAACTTTTAAACACCACTACACAATTAACTAAGCTGGCACCAAATCCCATTTAATGTTAAAAGAGATCCTTACCTTCAGAAGGGCCTTTCATTCTTTCAAAATTGATTATCACACCCCATGTAACCTGATCTTCAATGGAGAAAGATGGAGTTTTGTCATCATTCTTTGTGCAAGGGATACGGACAAGCCTGCCAGGCTGCAAAAAGGGTAAGCAATACTTTGGGGAGAAAGCAATATCACGGACTTTCCTCTTCAGTTTTTTGTAATCGTGTAAGAGGTGGTAATAGTCATTCAAACCATCTTCTTCTTCAATTACAATTGAGTCTTTCTGCTCTTCCAGTTCCTTCGCTTGTCTCTGCAAATAAATTACATGTAAGCCACAAATAAAGTATTTAGCCTCTCTCTAAGAAACCAATCTTGACCAAAGTTAACCACCTCAAGATCAGGAATGGCACGATCAGACTGGAATTGATAAAATGAATTCCTAAGCAGATTTTCTGGGTCACCATCTTCACACCGAATTTGATTCAAAAGCATGCTGTAGCTAAGATGGAATGCACTGCATTTTTTGTCAAAACAACATCAAAGAAATTAGCTTCTGTAGGAGGATGCATATTTTATTAATCTAACAATGTATAAGAATCCCCATTAGCACAATAATATAGAATTCTACAATTCTTAGAATCCCATCCAAGATAACAGTGTTTGGATGGCTTGTGGCAATCTACAAATCCATACTACCAAAGATATACTACAGCGATGGTGTCCACAAATTTGTGTAGACATACATGCGGGAGACATGGAGATCTTCTGCGAACAAATTTATTCAACCAGACTGAATGGGCAATGGTCCCACCCTCAATCATATATTGAGTTCTAAGCAACATAGATAAGGAAATAGGGCTGGTGTTACACTAAGCTACAATGCAATTACTTTAGCTGGAGCACAAAAGAAGGATTTTCAGAAACATGGCTAGAGATGATGAGGCTTTACAGCAAGCACTTGGTTAGTAGCATCTCCATGGTCCAAAGGTTATTCTATTTTGGTATGGTTCACATTCACAAATTGAGAATCATGCACGATATAGTGAAGCATCTGGAGGACGATTGTAAGTCGAGAGAAAATTGGTTTGAAGGTCAATATATTATATACACAGGCTCTTCTATCTGGGATGGGCAGTTCAAATGTGTACATGTGAAGTTATTGTGTTTTTTTTCTTGTTTTGTTTTTCTTTTTCTTTTTCATACTACAGTCGATCTAAACTAGTACACCATGTAACTTTTAAGCTTTAAATTACATTATTCCAGTTTCTTCTCCCAAAATTTAAAATAATATTAATCCCTTAAATCTCACAATATATCAGGGGAGGGATTTAACCATAGAATCCTTAAATTTCACAACATATGTATAAGAAAACTCATATATACATATAAAGACAGTTCAACAATGAAAAATACATAGTATTATGAGTATTATCATGAGTTCCTTTCTAGAAATAATCATACTGTACTAATTTCCATTACAACAATTAAATCTAAGCTAATAATTAAATTAATTAGAAAAGCACGCATCATTGAAATTTTATTCGATTTTTTACATTAAAACTATAACATAATAAACAATCATTCATTGAAAGATCACTTGAAATTAGTTCATCTTCCGGCCCACAGTAAAATTACCAAAATTATCAACAATAAAATATTAATAATTAAACAACAATCACAAGACAAGGTGTTTAGTTTCCATACAACTTTTGTTGCTTCACTTTGGCAACAAGTGCAACTCTTTAGTACATACTACATAAACTCAAAAAAATCATATGAATAATTAAAATAATTATAGAGATAATCCTTCTGTGATTTCATATTTGTACCTTTAAACTAGCCAAACACATGTAACCAAATCATGCATGACAGCATGAAATCATTTAACTTTAAATTATATTTGTGCATGTATTAAGGCATGGGTCCCTATTATATGATATTTTCAACATTTTAGATATAAAAAAATGAGCACATGCATTAAGAGCTGACACCAAAGATAAGCAAAGCCTTTAGGTAAGCATATATTACCACGTGCTAGGCCACATGGAAAGAACACAAGGAAGTGCTCACTAAGACTAAAATGCCCGAAGAAGAGAATATTATGCCATGCACGAGATAGAAAATGGAGTAAAATAGTTGAACTCTACTCATCTGGTGTTAACTAATAATATAATATTGCATCAGAACTAAGTGAACATCCCATTTCCAGAGTAAATAGTGTAATATCTTCCAAATGCCATGTGCAAATTCAATATCCAAAAACAACTTGACTGAATTCCTACCTGTTCAAAGAATCAGCGCTTCCCTTTAGCATCATTTTAGCTGTAGATGGCTCTAGTTTTTCATCAACCATGAGTATGCATATTCCACGTTTATCAATACCTCGACGGCCTGCTCGACCACTCATCTGTATGTACTCTCCACTTGATAACCACCTGAATTTATCCCCATCAAACTTGCGCACATTCGTAAACACCACAGTTTTTGCAGGCATGTTCAAACCTATGCTAAAGGTCTCTGTGGCAAACAAACACTAAAAGAATAGATTTCAATTAAAGCAGCTACCCCAAAAGCTACCCAAAAATATTATAGAAGAAAAATTCACCAAATGCATTGAAAAAGACACAACATAGCATTGAGTACAGAAAATTATTTTCATGAATACATCTCATGAACGAAAAAAAAGGAAGTTGCTGAAGCACTAACACATGAAATAGAAGCATATCTTTCTACTGATTAGAAAACAGTTCTAAGCTGATAAAGGATTAGCCCATTTCCTCTAGAACAAAATTCTAGGGCATATTGCATGGATGAGAAGCTTGTGCCTAAAGGGTTGTAGTTATTATTTATACGTTCCACACCAAATTTTTCTCCATTTTAGGGTATTTTTTGTCATCTGTAAGAAGAAATTCTAACAAAATAATATATAGCAAGGTGAGCTGAAGATGCCAAATAATGCTTCAATGGATAGCATTGAAGTTGTGCTTAACATGCAACGATTAGATACACTTGTTTACCAGAATCATAACTCTGACACTAAAGATCACGAGATTACATAAAAGATCAGTTAATTGCTGATGCACTAATATGAGGAATTGTATTTAAAGTTAAGAATTACTTATTTTTGGCAGTAAAGTTAACAATTACTAAGGAAATGAAAATTGAGATCATTTGTCATCTCTAGATATCCCATCTATAGTATGCTAACGAGCATCCTTCTTTTCCTTCTGCAGGGGGAGGTAAATGTGCTTAATGCTTCAATGAGGTATATGGGCTGAAATTGAATTTATCTATGGTGGGAATTCACATGATCTTGAAGCCTCTCAACCATTTAGCAACCAACGTGTGATGTTCAGCAGAGGCATGGCCTATGTAGTATTACAGTCTTCCCTCCAGGCAGTAACAATTAGCTAGAGAATTTTGGGTTCCAGCCCTGTAAAAAGTTTATGAGGGGCTTGATTGTTGGAATTTGGAAATGAGCCATCACATTAAAAGGAAGGTGGTTGGCTCTAGTTCACTCTGTTCTAATGGTGCTTCTCCTATATTTTATGCGTATGTTTAAGGTCCAAACCTCAGTGGCAAATCATCAGACAGTAAAAAGAGACTCAAATTCATCTTCAACGTTCCCAACATTACAAGATCCAGGAGGAAGGGAAGACAGAGAAGGGGGGGAGGGTGGTTTGTTGGATTATGGGCTGCAATGAATGTTTTTTTTAAATAAATAAAAAAAAAAAAAAAACACAACTCATTAATCCTTTCACATCACCTCTGGTGATCTAAACTACGGGACATCTGCTCCCAAAAAAAAAGGAAAAAAAAAAGAAAAAAAAGGATATTTGTGACACCACACCACATAGATATATGAGCACATATCTCTAAAACTCAAATACTATAAACCTACTTCAGGCTGGCCAAATCATCGTACTGAAAAAAAAAGCCTTAAATTCATCTTCAACTTTCCCAATATTAGAAGATACAGCCAAACAGTATAGTAGCCTACCTTGATAAGACCTTCTTGAAAGAGTATCTCTATGACTTCCTTCAAAATGGGAAGCAAACCGGAATGGTGTACACCTATTCCACGTTTCAATAGAGGTAGCACATTTGAGACCTGTACATTTCCATGACAGTGAGCATAGAAGATAACAGAAAATAGTATGGTAGGTACAAAAGTAAGAATTGAAAAGCAAGTAGCGATAATGTTAAGCTCATATTGAACATTTAAAAAAGTCAGCTTTCAT
Source organism: Tinospora cordifolia (assembly GCA_030144865.1). Taxonomy (NCBI): domain Eukaryota; kingdom Viridiplantae; phylum Streptophyta; class Magnoliopsida; order Ranunculales; family Menispermaceae; genus Tinospora; species Tinospora cordifolia. Next base: position 5,777 of record JAJIYU010006654.1, read on the forward strand.
CAACATACAGGCTACATTTATAATAGTAGTCACTTTTGCTGATCGGATAAAGAGGTCGGTAGAGGAGACAACATAGAGGTAAAATTAAACAGATAACCACAAAAGATTCGAGATATGAGAAAAGGAAGTGCTTGGATATGAAGTGATTATTTCAAAAGGAAAAAATGAGTGATCTTTCAGCAACAAAAATGGCATGCTCACACAACTAAAGTAGAATTGGTAGCACAATCCAAAATGGAAGTAAATCTAGTATGAGTTAAACTACAACATTAGCCACATAAGATGTTTGAGAGGTTCAAGTATCAATTACATTGTAGTGGTAGCTGTTCACTTTCTAGCATCATATAGCATGTCCAAGATCTCCATGACTTAGGAGACAAGTGCATACTCAAAATCAAACTCATGTATCATCTAGAACTTACAGTAAGTACTATCAACTGTCAACCAATACAAAAGGCAGTAGCAACGTTGATAACAAACTAAGAAAGGAGGGATAACCAAGAGAGGATAAATATGAAGCCTTGTCCATATTATTTCCTAGATGATAACATAGTTGAGGAAATCACGAATTGGATGAGCTAATTGTACGATTCCCTACTTGATTCACCCCCAGCAAGTTGGATCGCAACTATGAATCTAGAAACCAATGAGTCGGCCCTGAAATCAGGCTAAATTGATGAGAATCATACAATTCATGTGTATTGTACAATACTACGATTCTCATCAAGTCAGCTAAAATCAGGGGCTTTCTTTTTTTAGGTTGTCACGTATTTGTGCTCAACAAAAAGCCTATTAACCATAAAATTTTTTTCATCATCAACTTGCATATAAATATATATTCCTAACCCACTTTTTACACCATACACACATATACACCAATAATTATATTTTTAGTTACCTAATGGTACATAACCCACATTATATATACGCATATATAGGAAAAGGATCCAATGATTTTGAAAGAGTTGACAATGAGCCATATGAGGTAAAAATCTCATATACGATTCTGTAGAGTGACAAAAAGGGTGATTGATTTGTTCTATCAACTTTTCCACTATCACCCCCAAAAAACCAAACTCTGCCTTACGCAAAGTTGTCAGAGTACGATTAACCTCTAGATTTGAAATCACTGCTTATATATATATATATATATGCAAGTTGATGATCCATCCGTATATTATATTATATATTTAACTGAGCAAAGTGGGCTTATGTGTATGTGGCAAAGCCCAAAACTTAAATTATATGTGTGTGTGTGTGTGTGTGCGTACACATATTATTTTCCACGTGCATTTATTCTACTAGCATTAAATTAATTATTAACACTTATATCATTATCATATAGAATCTTTGAAAAAGACTTTCCTCCATAAAATAGAAAGGACTTACTATCTTTGAGATTGATGCTACACCTCTACTCAATACCTTAGTGGATCGACTCTATTACATAAGTTAATTCCTAACTTTTAGCTCATATGATGACATGAATAAGCAATTAGATGGGAAAGAAATAGCCAAATCCCATAATTTAATATCTATTCATTCACTATTTCCATTTTTAGAGGATCAATTTTCATATTTAAATCTTGTATTAGATATACTAATACCCTACCTCGTCCATCTTGAACTCTTGGTTCAAACCCTTCGTTGTTAGATACAAGATGCCGCCTATTTGCATTTATTAGCTCCATGGAACTTTATCCATTGGGTTATGAGCAAACATTTTACCAGATGTTTCTCTTGTATCAATCCACTCTCGTGTGATTTCTATTGAAGTATATGCTCGAGGGGTGGATGCAGGCAGATGATTTCAAAGCAAAGTCCCCATTCATTAGATAGAGAGGATCGCCAAAATTTTGTGATCCGCTGTCGAACTTATTCCAACAGCTTAGACTCGAACCGTAAGGATCGTCGGAATACTTCGTATCAACAAATACCCAATATATCAATATTGATTAGATCCAAGATCTCTTATCAATTCGGTATATATATATGTATGTATGTATGTATGTATGTATGTATGAAATATAATATAATATAAGTTTTGGGCCCCGACACACACACATAAGCCCACTTTGCTCACTTAAATATAGAATATAATATAGGGATGGATCATCAACTTGCATATAAAGATATAAACATTTTGTTGTTTGCTGCGAGGCAAGTATAGCTTCAAGTGTTTGATTTAGTTTCTCGCTAGGGCCCATGGTTGATCTTGTTTGTCTTTCCTTCAACATTGAAATGTACAAGCAAAAAAAAAAAAAAAAAACATCTAGATCAAATTTCATGGTACTTGTTAGCATAAACTATTCATCCATATAAATACTCATATAAGCAAATATAACATAATGTAAAACTTTTATCTTCTTGAAGCTTTTAAAACCTAAGCTCTGATACCAATATTTTTGCAAACCACTATGTAAAAGTGACATCACCACCGGCACATAATACCATATACGCTACCCCTACGTATGTAATACTATGTCAGCCTCTCTAACACTATATTTCACTATGTCCATAAAAAAAATCAATAGAACCTCCTCTAAAATTTTGACTTATCCCAAAGAAAAATATCACCTGATAAACAATTCATTACTCAACAATTTCATACACAAACAATCTCCAACACACTGTAACAATTTCAGCAAAGCATCATCACACAAAAGGGGTTTTTGAGATTTTTTTTCTTCATCAAACTACCTGCTTTCTCTTAATCTTCTTCAATCCAACTAAAAAACAATAATTGGAATTGAGACTTGGAGGCATGCTTGGAGCATGAAAATCCACAACAACATAAAAAGGTTAGGTTTTTATATCTCAATTTTTCTTCTTTCCTAAAGCCTCTAAGACAAGATTTCTTCACTCTTGAAACAAAATAAATTAAGAAAGGTTTTATCGATTGATAGATAAAAGGTTAGATCTCAACTTCTTTAAATAAAAAAAAAACTAGAATATTTTATAAATAAATAAAGGATAAATATGTCTTCCCTTGCCAAACGAGATATCCAAGCAAGGCAGCATTACAAAGTATGCAAAATATTCTTCCAATTATAGATCCACCGACCAAAGTTGTACGCTTAGCTAACCTAGTAACTATAACCCATGTTGCAAACAAAACTTGAGATTTCTCCTACAAAAGCTCCATGAAACAATGTTTCTCTTTGAAGATTCTGATGTTTCTTTCTTCCAAAACTATGCACCATATATGCAAAACAAATAATTCATGATGAGGTGAACAACTACACTACTAGGAATTTCGAAGAAATTTGCTAGAGATGGCACCAAAAGGCTTGGCAGCTTGGCCCTCCAACTATTCCAAATTTGAAGCAAAACCCGACATAGCCCAAAAAGGTAATTAATGTCCTCAACGACTCTCCTACAAAGGATGCAAACAAAAGGGCATAGGTTCATGATAAGCATTTCCATTTGAATATGATCAACAAAGTTTAATTTCTTAAGATAGGTTAGCCATGCCACAATTTTGGCTTTGGCTGGGGCTAAAGTAGACCAAATGAATGAAGCACTATCAAGAGGAGTGTCGCTATCTCTAACTAGGGTTGTTAGAATGACTTTGATGAGTAGATATTTTAAGTCTCCTATACACACAACTCTATGCTCCAAATCTATCGGCTAGAATTGGTCAAGCAATTGTAGAAGACTTGCAAGTTCATTCATTCTACTTTATGAAAGACTCTTGGTTACGTACAAATTCCTAGCCCATGTCCCTTCTACTCCATTCCCTTCCTTTGTTATAAATTCCAAGATTGTCTTGTACTTCAAAAAGTCTATATAGGTATGAAAAAACTCCCTTAATGGCGTTGAACCGTATACACCTCCTCCTAAAACTTCACTTAGTGTCAGTAGCTACCTTCCATCGTATGTAAGAGAAGAAAGAAGGGTAGATATTGAAGATAATTTTCCGCTAGGATCTAAGTTTAGCCTTTAGAGAAACTGCAACATCCATGCCATTTTCTTGGCTACCATGAATGGTCCTAACTATTCTAGCCTAAGGAGCTTCCAAATTAGATCTTACACGCCATAACCACTAGCCCATCAAAGCTATACTTCTTATTCTGAGGTTGCCTACCTTCCCTGCTCCACTTCTTATGCCTTGACAAACACTTTCCCATTTTGCCAAATTGTAACTATGCTCCTTTTCTTCATTTCTCCAAAGGAACTTCCTCATACTCTTCTCAATTTATGTGGCTACTCAACTTGGCATCTATATTCTAAAAAACTGACATGTAGTATGTTGGGAAAGCTTCAAGGACAAATCTAAGGAAGTAACCTTCCACCTCTTGAGAGATAATGCATTTTCATCAATCTACCATATTCTGAAACACTTGCATGATTGGTTCCCAAAAGGATAATTTTCTAAGGTTATCACCTAGTGGCAGACCCCAAGTATTTAATTGGCTCAACTCCAATAGAAACACCCATTTTTGCTGCCTAATCAGCCACCTGATCATTACCCATAAAGATCAGCAAATCATTCACAAGCCAAATATGAGCAATATGCATATGATCTTAGCCAATGGAGATTCCCCTAATCTTCAAAGCCTCCAAAGCCCTTTCCATCGATCTTGTTAGGGTATTTGCCACTAAGGTGTAAAGAAAAGGTGACAACGGAACCCCTTGCCGCAAGCCTCTTAATCCATTAATTTTCTCCCTAGGTCTACCATTTATGAATGTTGAAAAGTTGGCAGACAAATTACAAGCCTTGATCCACTTCCCCCACCTCTCCCCAAACCCCTTTTGTTCCAATACAAAGTCAAGGAATCCCTATCTAACTAAACCATAGGCTTTGGCACAATCTTTTTTTTTTTTTTGAAAAGAAACATACAATAGAATATATTAAAAACTAGACAAGGAGTCCAAGCAAAGGTTACCAACAGTTGCATCCACTTTTGCATTGAATCCCCAAAAGAGTATCACTTGCCTAAGTGACAAGACGTGACCCACAAAGAAAAGAGATGAACAAACTTTTCTATAATTTGATGAACTTGAACCATTACATTCTTAAAACTATAATTGTTTCTAAGTTCCTAAATAGAATACCAAATGGCACAATCGATCAAACACCAAAATTTTTTCAGCTGCCACAAAATGGATTGAGGGCGACGCAACAGCTCACTGTTCGAGGCCATAATCAACGTCGGGAGAGCGTCCTACCAGAAAGACCAAACTTCCTTCAACACCTTGAAATTCCAGAACAAGTGTTGCACGTCCTCATTAGTGTTCCAATATAGATAGCACCAAGATAGAGAGAGATAGCTGTTAGGAAGCTTCTTTTGGCAAAATCAATTTTCACAATCAACTTGTCCTTCCTCGACCATTTGATAGCCTACAGCTTCATTAGCTATCAAAACAATGTCCAAGATATGTCTATCTCTGACAAGGCCATATAATTCTCCTCTATTATAGATCGGGATAATCAAAGTTTTTCGTCAATGTTTTGACTATACTTTTGTGCAAGCTTGTAATGAAACTTATGGGTCTAAAGTCCTCCACTCAAACAAAATGCACCTTCTTCAGAATGAGACATATGTTTGCCTTGTTCACCAACCTATTAATGATAGCATTATGCCAAAATTCCTTCAAGCAAGCTATGATATCCCCTTTTAACTTAGCCCACTCTTTTCGGAATAGGGTTGTTGTGAATGCATCCCACGGTGAAGCCTTTTCCCCATTCCAATTGAATACTACTACTTCTTCCTCTTCAAATTGGTACTCCATCCAAGCTTTTTGCTCTTCCAATAGTTTTTTTCTAGCTTTTAGCCTAGTCATCCTTTCGATCATACAATCAACTTTACAGATCTTCCCTACAACTTCTTTTTGCCTTCCCAGAATCTACTCAGTGTTGGCCCCTCCTTCCATTGTCATATCCGTTGCTTTAGCTCATTACTCGAAATTCTTCTTCTTTCATTCTCCTGTTGAAACAACCCTTTACTCTAATTTTGAGTCCAACCTTGATGTCTTTAAGTTTCTATATCAATTGATACCCTACCAACCTCGATGAGATTCTTCTGACCACCATTGCCTAAAAACACTTCCAAACTTCACGTAATGAAGCCAAACATTCTCAAATCTAAAAAGAGATGGTCCTCATGGAGAAGCCCATTTTATCCTAGCTTTTTGCTTGACCATCCAGATGGTCATATAGAGAGATCTCAACTTCTTTTGAGCTTTTACTTCCTAGACAATAAAATACCATTTATAAACAAGTGAGCATCTTTTTTTTCTTAAATTTTTTCTACCCAATTCGAGCAAGTTGGTAACATTCTTTTTTTTTTCTTCTCTAGTATGTTTTTGTTTTCTTCTAATATGCACAACATTCCTTTTACCTATTTTCGTTTTTTTAAGCAACATTCTGACTTTAAAGTATTTCAACTTCAGAATCATTAATATTTTATCACCTTACATGGATTTGCATGCTTAAATTTGAAATTCAATGATTAAATTTAGTACAATGATCACAAATTTTTTTTTTTAAAAAAAAAAGATATTAAACTCTAATGAAAAATTTGATATAACATTAAAAATATAATAAATGCCTTTAGAAACTAAAATTCATAAATGATTCACAATTTTATCCTAAATCATACAATTTCAACTACCATCAATGGTAATATTACACTATAAAAATGTTTCTAGCGCCAAAACAAGTATAAACTACATTCATTATACCAAAAAATGGTCGACTAACTAATTGATTTATCCTTTCAAACACAAGCTCCAACTTTAACTTGTCATCTATGCTGCCAACTTTTGGATTTAAACTTAATTATTGGTAAATTCGATATGCTTCATACACCTGACCAACCCGATCTAAGGCAACAAAACCCAACCATTTCGAGTAGGGTCGGATCGAATTCAACCAAAAAAACAAGTTGGTCATATCAAAAATCCACTAACTTGACCAAATCGGATTGGGTTGTCCGTCCAACCCAAAAATGTGACTAGTACCCCCCACCCCACAGTTGCACTTTGCCCTACCTTCTTCACAGAATCCTTCTCACATGTTTTTACTCATTTTCAATTCCCAAACCCAAACTCCTCTTTTCTTCTCACCTTCTTTGTTTCTTAGTTCTATGTTGCCATCATTTAAGTCTACAACGCAAACTGTTTCCATACAAATCCCACACTAGCTAGCCAAATTGGTCAAGTCAAAAATACACTAACTTGACCAAATTGGATTGGGTTGCAGGCCCAGCCTGAAAAAAGTTGGACCGAACCCAACTTAACCCATTTGTGCCTGATACCCCCACCCCACAATTACACTTTGCCCTACCTTCTTCCCTCTCACAAATTTTCACTCATTTTCAATTCTCAAACCCTAACTCCTCTTTTCTCCTCACTTTCTTTGTTTCTTAGTTCTATTGCCATCATTTAAGGCTCTAAAGAAAATTGTTTCCATGCAAATACCACACTAGCTAGCCCAATGATTGCTCTTTGGCATTTCGTTTTCTTATTCTTCTTTTTCTTCTTCTTCTTCTTCTTCACCGTTCTTGTCATTTTCCAGCCTGGTGACATGACAAGAAGATAACAGGTTTAGGTTTAGTATAAACGAGTTTGGGTCAGAACGAAACAAATATGACTAGACATGACTAAGGGTGTAAGCCACCTGTCCAACTCGATCCGACCCTACTAAACCCTACCAGTTTGGGTCGGATCGAGTCGAATTTTGACAAAAACACAGGTGGGGTCGGGTCAAAAACATTGTGACTCGACCAATTTAGGTCGAGTGTCGGGTCGGGTCCCAACAAGTCGGGTCGAACTCGACCCGATCCCATAGCTCTCGCCTCTCTCTCCCTTCTACCGTTCTGCCCAAAACTAAGAACAAAGAACAAAAATCTGAGTTTTTATTTTTTTTTTTCTCTTCTCTCACCTATAAAAAGCAGTAAAAACCCTACCTTTTTTTCCTCTTTTTTCTCAGTTTCACTATTTCAAATCGCAACAAACATCCTCCATTTTCAAGCTTCCCATTTCAAATTTCAACAAGCATCCTCTATTTTCAAGCTTCACATTTCCAAATATAATGCTTCGCCATGCATCACATCAGTCACCCAGCTCTTCTTTTTCAGTTTCACATCTACAGCAAGCATCCTCTATGACCAAGCTTCCCAAATCTAATGCTTCGACAGCTTCCTCGCGCACAAGCCACCCTACCAGCAACTAGCAATCAAGTATTTCTTCAATCTTCATCTTCTTTTTTATTTTCTTTTGTGCCTTCATCTTCGCCTTCTTCAACTTGAACAATATTTCATCTATAACACTTGCATCTTCATCTTCATCTTGTCGATCTGCTGCTTGTTTTACTGTTTTATTTTTTTTGTTTGTTTTTCTTTTTGGTCTGTGAATAATAGTGGTGGCGTTAAATGTAAGCAAGAAGAAGTTTTGCTTTTCATTTTTCTCGGAATCTCTACTTCTTCGGTATGCAAAAGACAAAAGTCTTTTGCTCTTCTTTTTATCTTTTTTCGTTTTTTTTCTATCCATAAAAATTAAAGAGTTAAATAATGCACCACTTTTTTTTTATAAAGTTAAAGTTTTGGGCTTTTTTTAAGTTAAAGGTCCAACCCGACTAACCCGACCTAGCCCGGCCCGACCCGACATCTGGTCGGTCAGGTTGGGCACCAAGTTCGGGTAGCATCGGGTGACTTCTGATGCCACCCAACCAGGTCAGGTCGGGTGAGTTTGGGCCTTGCCACCCGACTCGGCCTGACCCGTTTTCACCTCTAGACATGACTAAATTCAGGTCATTAATAAGTTAATCTGATAAACCTAAAAATGACACATGTAACACGATTATGAATAAGTTAAGAAATAAATTATAAATAAGTTAATTTAAAATTAATTTGGTTATAATATAAATTATTATTACTTTAAAAAAATAATTTTTTAAAAAGTTAATTTTTTTAATATGTTTTATATTTTTATTAAAAAAACTATTTTAAAAATGAATGTAAAAAGTTAAATAGGTTATATACAAGTACACGATTATAACGTGGTTACACTACGACTCGTTTATGACACGATGACACAAATTGCCATCCTTACAAAATTGTGCCGTGCATCAACGATTATTTTTATTTTTATTTTTTAACTATTATGCATACTGGAACGCAAGACTTGCATCTCTAGAATGCGTATGTGCCTTTTTAATTCTTTTTTTTTTTCATTTTTCAAATTTAATTCGTATACAAAACCCTACATTTTCAGTTTGTGGTTGCCTATATAAAAACAAAGATAATATTAAATAAATCATTTCATTTTGTCTTCTTCTTAAACCTAAAATTTTGATCATTCTTTTCTTATGATAACCTATTAAAGTTTTGATTTTTACAAAAAATTTTACCAACAAAAAGGAACTGGTGAAAGCTTGAAGATTGAAAAAAAAAAAAAAAAAAAGAGATAAAAGACAAGTCGATTTTTTATTTTTACTACTTTCCAGAAACAAAAATTAAACTTGAAGGATATTTTTTGTGGTGAAACTTGAGAGTTGAAAAAAAAGATGGGTAAAGATATTACATGGGAATGTTGTAGTTGTATGTACCCAAAAAATAAAAATGTGTAACCTTTGTGGGTCACAGTTTAATAGAGGCATTTTTAAAATGAAACACCACTTAGCTAGAACAAGTAAGGATGTGAAGCTTTGCGAGAAGGTGCTCAATGATGTCTATGCATTTTTCAAAGAATTTTCGTCAAACAAAAAGAAAAAGACAAAAAAGAAGTTGAAATATTTGACACTGAACCTAATAAAAGACAAGATGTTCAAGATGAGAAAGAGATTGGTGCTGGAAAAATTGAGAAAAAGCTGTTTTTGATGCATTCAAGAGGAAGGGAAAACAAAGCCTTTTTTAAGATATGGTTCAAGTAGTAACTGCTTATGGGCATGGATCAATCCCAAGTTATCATGAAATTAGAAACTCTTTACTTGAAAATAAAGTAAAATATGTGGAGAGTTTTTTTTAATAGAAACTATGAATGTTGTTAAATAGACCTATAAAGAGATTACCACCTGCTGGACGAGATTTCCAAACATGTGGAGAGTTTACAATTTGAAAAAGATGAGTCAAATAAGATAGGATGCACAATCATGTTTGATGGTTGGACAAAAGGTACAAATAGAACCATCATTAATTTCTTAGGGAATAGTCCCACGGGACTTGTATTTCTTCAATCTGTTGATGCATCTCATATGTAAAAAATGTCAAAATTTCATTTTATCTTCTTGATGAGATTGTTAAAGAGGTAGGAGAAGAAAATGTGCCAAGTCATCATTGATGGAGCATTAGCATACATGAATGTTGGAAAGAAATTGACCCAAAAAAAATAAATAAATAAACAATGAAAAAGAAAATGTTCATTTTGGTCTCCAATAGATTTGATGCTTGAGGATATTGGTAAGTTTCTCATTCATGTAGATGAGGTTGAAAAGTGTAGAAAAATCATATAGTTTATTTATACTCACTGTTGGTATTGAACTTAATGCAGACGTTCACAAAAGGAGAAGCTTTAATGAGGCCAGCTATAACTCGTTTCATCACGTGCTATTTGTCAATGAAGAGTGTGCTCCAGCACCAATCATCATTGATTTCTATGTTTGCTAATAAAGATTAGCAAAACAAAGTCTTTATACTAAAAAAAAGAGATGGAGATGTTGTGAGGGACAAAATTTTAGCAGATGAAAACTTTTGCCAACCCTAAAAATATTGCATTAAAAGCACTTTACTCTTGTAAATGTTCTCAGATTAATTGATTTTGAAGAAAGGTCATCCATGGATTATAGATATGAGGCAATGGACCGTGCAAAGGAGAGCATGGTTAAAAATTTGGGTAGAGTGAAAAAAAAGTTATAATTCAATCCAGCTATCATTGATAAAAGATGGGGCCTTCAGTTGCCCAGGCCACTACATACAACAGTTTATTTTTTGAACCACAAGTGCCAATATAATCACACGTTTAAAATGGATCTTGATGTGAAAACTTGGGTTAAACGATCGCATATCTTCCAAAGAAAGGATAGTGTTAGTGGATCAAATCAACCTAATTAGAAGAAGTGAATGCTTATTTGGAAGAGAAACAACAAAACTTTCAAGAGCCACAAAACATCCTGGTATGTGAAATTAAGTGTATGTCTTGTAAAATTTCATTTAGCTTAAGTGTATGTCTTTTAATATTTCATTTAGCTTATTTGTATTATATTCAATTACCAATTAATTATCAGTTATAAAATTATAGCTCTTTGATGTGAGGATTATAGAGGTGCTGATGGCAAAAGTGGATTGTAAGGATTTTAAGTCTTACATGTAGTTCTTCAACGTTGCAAAAGGAATCAAAGTACATTTGAACATATATGTTTTTAATTCGAATTTAGAGTCATTACACACTTAGGTATGTCATCATTGATTTGTTTTAAGTTTAAACTTTAATATTTTATATGGATCCCATTTCCTTTCGTTTTATTAGATCCATTAAAAGAAGCACAACCAGCTAGAGCAAAAAAGATTGAATGCTTGTCTTTGTGAAGTAAAATCTTTAACGTCGCATTCAAAAAGAGAAGATGACAAGAGATCAAAACTGTTATGACCCAATTAGTTTATCAAATATGAAATCAGATGATGAGTGAATTACAGAAAATGAGAATCCAATTCTCCCAGAGGGCACATGGAGGCTAGATGAAGAGTAGTTTAAAAAAGAAGAGCATGAAAATGAAAATGCTCCTATGTCACAAAGAAGAAGTGTTCTAAGTTCTAACTTTCAAAGTTTCTAAAATTGTTTGCTTTATAAATACAAAACTTAAACTTACAAATTTACTTTTACTTTTAGATCCAAGAAAAATGCAATATGTTACTCCTCATAACAAAGGGAAAAGAGTTATGCAAGACAAAGATGAAGATGAAAATGAAGATGGCGTTGAAGAAGTCTAAGAAGTAGAAGTTGATGGCTTAGAAAATGATGAAGAATGAAGATTGAGATTTAAAGCTTTGGACATTTGATAATTAATATTTGACTTTTGACTCTCTTAAGACTTTCACTTTATTTTGTATTTTGGTGACTTGATAGTTGATAGTTAATGAGTTTGATTGCATTAGTTAACTTAAGAGTTATAGATTAATTTTGAATCATCAAATATACATTTATATGATTTCTAGACTTTTTTATTATATGGTTCTTAAAAATTGTAGAAAAAATCTTACGATTACAATTTAATTTAAAATTTCACAGTCAATGATTTCACGATTTGATTACAACTTGAACACTTTGATTAGGATATGTTCTGACATGAGTCGGTTCCAACATCCACTTCTAACATATAAAGTTACATCAACAATAACGTCTAAAACAAGAGGAACATTAAATCAAAATCACACACGATTTCCTAATTCAACTCAAAATCATAAATGTGAAACACTAACGCAACTAAATGCCCAAACAAATGGCAACTATTAAAAATACCATAGATGGTAGAATTTTTCTAAGAATAATTTGCTTTTGAAGTCATGAATCAAAGTTCAACATGATGACATCAAGGTTTAAATGGCAAAAAATACCTTCCCAATCTAAAAAAAAAAAAAAACATTTATTCATACAAAAGGAAAAGGAGTGGTCTTGCCTGAGGAAGCTTCTTATCATCCTCTGACAGCATGTCCATTGCACTCCAAAAGATAGTTTCTATATTGGCCTTTTCATCATCCTCATTCAGATCCATCCTTGACATCTACATCATCAAGAATCAGAGCAAAAGAATCAGTTTTTCCAATAGAAGCAAATCATGCATCCACAATTAATAATGATGTTGTGCCTTGGTGCTGCTCAAAATAGTTAAAAGATGATAGCAATAGTCCTATCAGATCAAATTTACAATAAAGCAACCAAGTACCACACAAAGGATGATCAGAACTTTGAAACCCAAATCTAGTAAAGAACCAAAAGAGAGCATCAGTTATGAGAATTTGGATCCAGGTTGAAGAGGATTGCATATCATCTTTATAAAATATCAGCCCTTAGAAATATTATTTTATTTTACTGCCTAAAGGCTTATTTTAGCAGTCTAAGTCCCCCTTGTCACTTGTAGCCAACCAATTAATGCAAAAAGGAATAGTTTTAAAACATAGTACCACGAGACTGCAAACACAATAGTTCTTCGAAAATCTGATCGATTATCAAAGTTATATAGAGCAATGTAGCACTGTATGCATAAATGGAAAGTCTAAAATAGTGTACTAAAGAAAATGTGCATGCAATGGAAGTGTTGAATAACCAACCTCATTTACTTGTCAACATGATAACTTATTTGATTTATTATCAATTGAAAAGAATCATTATATATATAGCAAAAGAACACATTGCTACTCAATTGTTGCGAAACAATATCCAAATAACTAAAAATTAGCGTCTTGAAAATAAAATTAATCATGTCCAAATGAATTAGCTCAGGTCACAAAGACGTGCGTTGAAAATGAAGCAAATATATTACCTGTTGATTATATATTGTGGTTTCCTTTATTGTTTTCCAAATGTAAACAAATGAGACTCTTGGCAATGCATGTATTTAAAAAAAATGGCTTTAACATAAGAATGCATTAAATAGAAACAACACATAAATGTCAAAAAATAAAAAGAAAGGTACAAGAATGAAGTACCAAAAGTCTATATTAATATAATCTGAGTTTCTGTTTCAAAAAAAAAAAAGTACCAAAAGAAAACATTCTCTCAACAGATCATTCCTTGTTTATTCATCCAATCTTCCTTTAGTGTCTTCCAATTACTTAAATCAATCAATGTCTTAGAAAAATAGAGCTTCTTAGCCTTCCAAAAAGATTCAAAAAATCAAGCTTTGGAAAAAGAATTTACTTAAGCAATGGAAAAATACACTAAAAAAGAAAGTGTATAGAATTCTCCATTCTTGTGTACATGCTTAGTCACATGTTTGAAGCTAAAACCCAAAAGTAGCGCATGAAGAGTCAAGTTGTTCATATACACCGAACAAACGGGGGAAATCGATAAATTATACAATACAGTTTGCACTCGATAAGTTTCGTTGTTCATAGAATTGGAGTTTGCAACAGAGCTATAAGAAAGAAGACAAAATCTTCTAATTTAAATTTTTTAGATCGAAAATAAAGTATTAGTTGAGGGCCCTCATCCAACATTATGCATTTGAGAGGCAAAATAAGATATTTTATACTTATGAAGTGAGGAAGATGGGTTACAATGATGATAGATGTTAGATATTGGGAGGTTATTTCTATTTGTGCATAATGTCCTAGTATTTTCCTACCCTAGATTAGGATCCTTCGTAGCTTGTGTTGGAAACTGATTGGTATTGAAAACTCATTTGAACTCCTTATGTTATATAGGCCTTTATTAGGGTGTGAGAATTGAGAGTGCTTGAGAACTGAGGATTAGTGTAAAAATACTTTGTTAAGGGGATTTGCTTAGTTTTGATTATAGGTTGGAACTTATTAGCAGAGATTTCATTTCAATT
>JAJIYU010006655.1:0-20276 GCA_030144865.1 Tinospora cordifolia
ACACACACACACACACACACACACATATATATATATGCATGTTTGTACGTGTGTATCTATGCCTGTGTGATTGGTGTGTTTGTTGTATGTATATTTTGAAATTCTCACTATCAAAATGCATTCATGTTCATATTAGTTTGTCTATTTTTGGCCAGTCTTACTAGACTACTTCCTCAAACCTTTTGCTTTTTGTACATGAAAAGATGAAAGATCAAAAAGGGAGAAAGAAAAATCTTGTTATGACATTACACATTTTATGAGTCCTACTAGCATAAAGGGAGAGTGTGAGGTTACTCAAATGATTGAGTGATACTACCCTTACAATTTAATCCTTAACAGACTTGTCGTCATGGTTCATTTTCATTGATGATCATTTGTTTAGTTCTATTACTTTCTTGTTATGGAGAAGTCCTGACATGTATTATGAGGAAATGAGAATTACTCAATAGGATAGGCTTAATTAATTGAGTGAAGGAAATAAATTTCTTTTCTTTCTTTTTTTTCTTTTTTTTTTTTTAATTTTAGAAACAAAAACTATATATTAAACTAGGGTAATAATAACAAAACGCTGGATGAGATATCCGGACTTAGATACAAGCTACAAAGTCTATAATATATTTCTGCTGTTACAAACTCAATTCCCAAAAGTGTAGCCCATAGCTAGTTTAGAGCTCGAAATCCATGTGGTGAACAAGATGTTTGATCTTTCGCATAGCATGGGATCTGTTTTCCTTTGGTCTTTGAATGTTTTGGCATTCCTCTCCTCCCAGATCGTATACCAGATTGCTACCAATAGCACCTTCCAGTATTGCTTTATTTTTGCAACTCCTTCGTTTGAAGGGATGTGGAACATATCACTTTTAGAGGGTGGGACTATGCCTTTGTGCTGCTGGTTCCATTTCTGCCATATGGATAGGGTCGCCTCGCATTCCGTAAATAGATGCTGAGAGCTTTCCTCGCTGCTCCTGCATATGAGACAGATAGAGGGGCTCAATATATAATCAAGTAAACGCGTCTGTAGTTTTTCCAGAGTCTTTAGTTTGCCTAAGCTAATTAGCCAAAGGAACAGTTTTGCTTTCAATGGAGCTTTCATGCGCCAAATGAATTCAATGGGTATTACTTTCGATTTGATGGCTTCTGCTTTTAGTTTGTCCATAAAAGACTTGGTAGAGAACTGATTATTAACCTCCCCTCTCCAAACTGGCTTGTCTTTGCATTCTGTTTCCTGAATGTGGAATCCTTGCAATGTGGAGGAAATACATTTATCTAAGCCTATAAATGCACTAACTAGGAAGGGTGATATGTTAAAATGAAATGGTAACTATAAACGTAGAGTAAGATCTAACATAGCGTGGACAGAGATAATTAAGTAAAAAGTTGACATTTCGTAATTTGAATGCTAATTTAGCCTTTGATTGGGGGAGTAGAGGAAGTGAGTTTAAATTGTTGACCCCATTAGTTTGAAAAAGTCTTTGTTGAGTTGAATGGAGTATTAAGCTACAATAGACGATTATAGCAATGCTTAATCATTTTATTCTTTATTACCATCTTTTTTTTTTTTTTGAATAATTCATTTATTATTGGTTGGTGGGGAAAATATGCATTTAACTCATGCGTGACCAAAGAGGTTTTTGTTTTTTGTTTTTCCTTTTCTCTTGTTTTTGTTTTTGTTTCTCAAAACAATAGAGTTAGAAGAGGGAAAGATAAAATACTCCTCATGGCTTACTTGAACTTCCGAATCATTAGGATGGCTTACAATAGATGATTATAGCAATGCTTAATCATTTTATTCTTTACTACCATCTTTTTTTTTTTTTTGAATATTTCGTTTATTATTGGTTGGTGGGGAAAATATGCATTTAACTCATGCATGACCAAAGAGTGTTTTGTTTTTTCCTTTTCTCTTGTTTTTGTCTTTGTTTCTCAAAACAATAGGGTTAGAAGAGTGAAAGATAAATTACTCCTCATGGCTTAATTGAACTTCCGATCATTAGGATGGGAATTTGTGTTTACTTTCTTGTTCCATGGTTTTCATCTTGCTTAGAATTCAATATACTTGATTCCTATGATGCACTTGTCGCGAGCTCCAACTTTTGTCAGAGGATGTTACTTCAAGATAGAAGCAAGTCATGTTAAAACAATTTTGACATTTAATTGATTAAAATGAAAGAATGGGAGTGTGCAAGAGATTAATAACCTTTTCATTGGAGCTTCTTGACGAATTATAGTCACTTGGGACAAGGTAGTGAAAGTGTTTGAGAACTTTTTGTAGGTTATTCCATCCCTATTCTGTTTGTCTTTGAAAGCAATTAGCGGGTTGACTAGGAGTCACAATCCTTGTAGTTGTAGGAAGAGGGGGCCTTTTGGATGTGCTTGTAGGTTTGAGTATGTTAGCTCATGAACTTTGCCAGTAAAATGGCTGGAACTTGACTGGTCAAGCAAACTAAAAGAAGCATCCCTAGTGATAAAGGACTGGATCTTTGTGGGTCTAACTGATGCTTTAGTGGAGCAGTTATTGTGGTGGGGTATCTTGGGAAAAAAGTCATAATCTAAAGACATGTAGATAATTTTAAATTGTCTCTTTAAGATCCTCATTTGGTCAATGCTAGTTTACTTGAGTCAAACTTTTGAGAGACCACTATTTATTGCAAATTGGATGAGTTTCTACTTTGTGAAGGCTAATGCTTTCCCACTTTCAACCTGGAGACGAGCACTCAATGTACTTCAGACCGTTGTTTGATTATGCTTGATGTTTTGAAAACATGTGCATCAAACACCTTGAATAATGCTATTTGGCTTCAAGCCAAAATGGGAGGAAATTCAGTGCTTGCGATCTGAGGGATATAATGTACTTGGAGAAAAAAAAGTATAAAAACATAAAAACAATGTAGAGAGTGGACTGCAAAGAGCTACGCACAATCCAATTCAAAAGCTAATTTGGGGAGTATTATCAAATGTCTCAGCAAGAAGGAAATAGGCCCTCCTAGTCCGGAGAGGACCACCTTTGTAGAAGAGCTAATGAATGTGGAGATCTATGCATTGACAATCAAAATGCAATTAGCTGATGCAAGTTTAAGTTTGTCAATTGATTTATGAATTATAGAAAGGCAAATCACACTATAATTAAAGTTGATAAAGATGATGGCACCCTCATAGACAAGGAAGAGCATGTGATTGAATAAGCATTTACCATTTTTGCCTATTATACTTTGAAAAGGTGAATGTTAATTGGGAGATTGATGGGTTGGATTGGAACCAATCATTCTGATTAGCATCTAATTCAATAAATCAGACAAATGACTGAGAAATGTAAAATAATAGAGTTAAAAGAATGGATAGACAAGATGCATCTCTTGTTTCCTCCTCCAATTAGATAGAAGAATGCCTTCTATTACCTTTCTTACAGTATTTATACTATGCAACAGTCATATACTAAAGTATCCTTCATGTTACAACATTGATTATAATCTCGATGCTTTGCCTTCATCAAACTTATTCTCTTTACGCAGCTACATCACTTTCTTTTCTTTCTACCAGATCCTTCCCTATTTGAGTATATACTTGCAATGGAAGCTTATCATTACCCCCTGGAAAGAAGACACCTTGTCCTCAAGGTGAAAAGCTGGAAACTGTTGAACAATCCAATTGGGTGGGCCCAAGAAGCTTTAAAAATTGGAAGGCCCTTCCATTGAATCAAAACTTCCTCAATGGGTGTGCCTAAATGGGGGTATTGGTGAACGCTCAATAGCCATATGTTTCATCATGGCTCGAGATCCACTTCCATAACAGAGGGAATGAGCTCACATAAATCCTTGTTACCAATAGGATGTTTGAGTTGAGATCTATAAAAAATGGTGTGGATGGACGATGATAAAGGTAGGTCAAGTTTATAAGTAACCTTTCCAATGTTTTACAACACCTTATTCAGAACAAACTAATGCGTGCATCATTAATCTGCCTGGCTAGTGGATGAAGGCAATATAGATGTCAGTTGATGTATACTGAGTCACCAACTGTACATCGAACATCTTGACAATGTCTATCAGCTATTTTGTTCATGCTGGATTCGGCACGAATTAGGTGAATCTTAAGTTCCTCCATCATAGTATCTATTTCATGTGACCAAAGAACGAAAATTCGATTTTGCCTCAAACTTCGACCTTTAAAAATTAGAATTAATTCGAAGAGTTCGAGAAATTCGAGAGAAGTTTTGTAAAAAATTGTCGACTTGGAAAAGTTCAAAAAATTCTACGTAAATGCAAATATGCATAAATTCTATTACAAATGATGAAAACAAATATAAATCAATATATTTTAAATATAAAAGTATACATATAATGGTTTCAAACTTGTCTTTTAACATTAACAAGATTTAGTGTTTATTGTACATGTTAAGAACTATATATTATTTACTTGTGTATCCCACAAATTTCACCAAAAGCTTTAATTTTTTCACGACTTTCGTTGAAATCTTTGAAGTTTTGTCGAAATTCTCAAAGTTTTGTCAAAATCCTCGAAGCTTTGTCGAATTGCGTTGAACTCTTCGCAGTTTTGACGAATTTTTGTGATTTTTTTTACAACTAAACTCTGGTTCAATAACCAGAAAATTCGAATTATTTCGTCGAATTTTGCCAAAAATCGACGAATTTTCATTCCATGCATGTGACAAGTGATCCATTATTTAATTAGAGGTAGAGTTTATCCCATAACGTACCAAAGGTGGGCATTCATGACGATAAACTACCTTGAAAGGTGTAACTTTGGTGGAAGAGTGGAAAGAGGCATTGTACAAATATTATGCCAAAAGAAGATAAGGAGGCGACCATGGCCATTGTTTGTTATAAGGAAAACACCTCAAATATGTTCCCACACAATGATTTTCCACTTTGGAACATCGGATTGCGGGTGATAAGCAGTTTATGACGAAGGGTTGTTCCCATTTCCCAATACATGAAAAGGATCCATCTCGAAATGAGTAATGAAAACTATATCTCAATCAGAAATGATCAATTGAGGAACCTCATGCAGCCAGATGATATCTTGAACAAACAGTGCAGCCTCCCTCATGCAGCCAGATGATATCTTGAACAAACAGTGCAGCCTTCCTCTTGGCCATGAAGAGGTACTTAAGTAACCAAAAATGGGTGTCTTTACTCGACATTCACACCCACCAATATGGCGTTTAGATATGAATAAACTCTCAATGAATGCATGATAACATCTTCCCAAAGATGATCCAAATGGGTAACAGTTGAAGAAACCCAGCTAATGACAATGCCAACGCCTTATTTTTTTGGGATAACAGGCATTCCTCCACAAATTTCTTTATGTCTCGCTTTGTTCCTTGCTAATGTATATCTTTAGTATTTCTTTTATGAGTTCTTGAGAACCTTGGGTGCTATCCAGTGACACTAGCATGACTCATGTAATATAAAAGGAATGTGACAAGAGGACCTAGCTAGCACCAACCTTTCTTTGTAGAAAAACTTCCCCTGCTGTAGAGAGTACTTTGGAGAAGTGGTGTTAGCAGCTGCCATGGCATCTTGAATTCAACACAAATACGGAGCAGCAGTCAAATGAGACACTATGAGAGTAGTATTGTTACCCCAATACCACCATGTTGGATAAATGTGAAGAAGGCATGTAGGTCAGGGCATCAGTTGCTTTGTTCTCTAATTCGGGCTTGTCTTGGATCTGGAAATCATATCCCAACAACTTTGCAAGCCATAACTGATATGTAGGATCCTTAAATTGTTACTCCAACAAATACTTCAAACTATGTTGATCGCTACATAACACAAAGTGTCTTTCCAGCCAATACACCAACCAATACACCATTTTTAAATAGGTAAGGAAATTGTCATTAGCTCACCCTTGTATGCTGATTTCCATTGGGCCAAAGGAGAAAGATATTAAATGAAGTAAGCAATGGGCGATGACCTTGCATCAAGACGACCTTCAACGCATAACAAGGTTTTGTATAATCCATTAAATCTTGCCCCAACACTGTTAATATAGCCATCTTTGACTTTTGAAAAATGTCCGTGGCGTCATCACATCCAATGGAAAGGATCTTTTTTAAGAACTTGTGTTAAAGGCCATGATAAGGCACCATACTCTGTTACAACCTGGTGATAATAACCTTTAAGCCAAAACAAACTTATGCAAATAGGTTTGAATGATCCCCATTCATCAAGGATTGATAGGTTGCTTAAGCATTAGCGAAGCTGAATCGAATAAGCAGAAACTCGTAATGCCCCTTTGGGCATGGAAAAATCTATTTTGGAACGTCCTCTTGTTTAATCTGGATGGCGGATTTGAGATCCAATTTTGAAAAGATGACACCATGTCTTGTCAAATAGCTCATCTCATCAATCACCAAAAGAGGGAAATGATTGAGAATTGTCACTTTGTTGAGAGTGCGATAATCAATACAAAAGCGCTAATTACCATCTTTTTTCATGACTAGTAAAACCAGACTACAGTAAGGGCTGAAACCTGGTTGTATTACTGGTCGGCAAACATTTTGTTGACAGGATGCTCAATCTCATTTTCTGAATATTTGTATTGTGATGTAGTTGCGCATCAACTGGTGTTATACCAGGACTAGAGTAAGGGCTGGAACTTGGTTGTTTTACATAGGGTGCCAACATTTATTGGCTAAGACGGTCTTGTTTTTCTGAATATGTAGATAGCAATAAGGTCGTGACTAGTGCTTTATCCAAAAGAATGGTCGCAATCAATGCCACATGGTGGTGGAAAATTTATAATAGGCTGCCAACCTGACCAACTTGTCCTGACCTTGCCAAACTTGATGAAATCATGCCAGGTCTCAAGTTTTATTAAAATCTGGTGTGGTCCACCTGACCAAAGTCAACAATGCCATCCCTATTCTATTTGTTTGCGCACAACCACCTTCCCTATTTGAAGCCTAGTCAAAACTTCATTTACTTGTCACTTGTTCTTGAAGTTTTAAAGGTTAAACATTTAATGATATTTATTAGAGCTTTACTTATTTCTTTTTCTCTCTGACAAACTGGCCCTTTTCTTCTCATTGCCCCTCTCGGTAAACCCTAACACACCTGCCACCCTTTCATCTTTTCCTCTCAAAAATGCCCAACACAGTTGCCATCTCTTCTCTATTTTTTTTCCCACTCAGAAAAACCCTAACACAACACACACAACCTCAACCACTTCTCAAATCTTCCTTTTAAGAAATCCCAATGACAGTCTCTTCTTGCTTTCTAAATTTCTCTTACAGAAATCCTACTTGATACATACGCAACACGCAGAAGACAGTATGCAGTTCGCCCTTCTCTCATTTTCTCTTTTTTAGTCCCTTCCTTAAGTCTCTATGTCTTTCTTGTCAACTCACAATGGATTTTTTTTTCTTTTTTCTACCCTCCGCACTAAGGGCTGGAACTTGGTTGTTTTACCTTGTTTGCCAACATTTATTGGAGAAGACGGTCTTGTTTTTCTGAATATGTAGATCGCAATAAGGTTGTGATTAGTGCTTTATCCGAAGGAAAGGTCGCAATCAATGTCACATGATGGTGGAAAATTCATAATAAACTGCCAACCTGACCAACCTTACCTGATCTGGCCAAACTTGATGAGATCATGCCGGGTCTCTGGTTTTATTAAAATCTTGTGCAGTCCACCTGACCGAAGTCAACAATGACATCCCTATTCTTTTTGTTTGTGCACAACTGCTATCCCTATTTGAAGCATGGTCAAAACTTCATTTTAATTACCTGTCACTTGTTCTTGAAGTTTTAAAGGTTAAACATTTAATGATATTTATTATAGCTTTTCTTATTTCTTTTTCTCTCTAACAAACTGTCCCTTTTGTTCTCATTTTTTCGCTCTCGGTAGACCCTAACACAGCTGCCACTCTTTCATCTTGTTCTCATCTTTTCCTCTCAAAAAGGCCTGACACAGTTGCTGTCTCTTCTCAAATTTTTTCCACTCAAAAACACCCGAAGACAACACACACAACCTCAACCCTCCACACACAACCTCAAACCCTTCTCAAGTTATCCTTTTAAGAAATCCAATTGACAGCCTCTTCTTGCTTTCTTAATTTCTATTTCAAAAATACTAATTGACACATATGCAATACGCAGAAGACAGTATGCATTTTGCCCTTCTCTCATTTTCTCTTCTTTTGTCCCTTCCTTAAGTCTCTAATATCTTTCTTTTCAACTCACAATGGACCTTTTTTTCTTTTTTCTTTTTTCTTTTTTCTTTTTTCTTCTCCACGGCCCCCCTGCCCTCCCTCTGTTATATTGCTTAGGATGTCCTAAATTGTTGCCAGAGCTCTATTTTTGCCACGGACCAATTTGAACCAAAAATTGGTTGGTTGCGCTGGCTCCACTGGAAATTAAAGGTCGGGTGGCATTGTTTCTTTTTTGATGCCTCCTGCCTAGTTGGGTCAAATGGGAATTTGGGCTAAACTCGACCCAGTTACATCTCTATCCTTCCTCTCCATAATAGAGGCATCTAATTGTTGGTGTTCCTCCCAAACACCTCGGAGTGGTAATGCCATCAGCTTTAAATGATATCGCAGTTTTATTAATATTTAGGACCACCATGAATCAACTACCTTGAGCTTCAAAACAAGGATTCTTGCAAAGTTTCAGAACCCACATAAATAGCACTGACTTCAACGTCATGTTGAACTACCAAAATCAGCTTTGGCAAGCCTCGTGGTAGTAGAAGATGGATCTCTTGTTTGATTGCTATTAATAGTCCATTAATGAACATGCTAGCAAAGATCTATTCCCAAGTCAAGCATTAACAACATTGACAAAATCCAAGATTCTTTGCAGTACTTTGCTTCTGATCCTCGTTATTGAATTGTAAGTAATTGTTCACAGAGGGATCCAACTTGCATGCATAAAAAATGTAGCATCAAACACTCACCAAAAGCCTCCCAACCCATAAAGATTGTTGATTTTCCATCAATTAGAAAGATGAGAGAGCATCACCGTCAAGACTTGCACTCATTGTTGCCATCATTATCATGATCTTATTCTTCTTCTTTTTTCTCTTGTGAGATTCTGGAGTGCAAAATTCCTCTTCTCATGGTAAATCCATATTTTAGTATTTTCATTAGTGAAGTCGACATCTTCAAATGTTGCCCTTAACCTCTCTTCTTCCATCATTTGCAACAAATTTGCCTCTTTGTATAAGAATTTTTACTTCTTGCAGTAGTAATTTTGTGGTGAATTGCATAGAAGGATTATTTTTCTTTGGTTTTGCTTATTTGCTTTGTGTTGATTACACCATGTTTTGTTATTGTTAAGCTTAAAAGGTTCTAGATTTGCATTGCACTTTGTTTTGGTTAACTATTATAATATTTTTTTAAAGAGAAACCAGAAATTTCATTGAAATGAAAAAAAATTTACAATAAAGAGACGACACTCGGAACTCACACCACATAACCGTCCCCAAGCACTATTATAATTTTCGAAGTCTAGTAGGCCAATTTAAAATCTAATTTTTGGAATTTCTTTTGTTTTATTTTATGTGGTAAAATTAGGTCACAATGTAATTAATATGTGGTCAATGCAATCAATGAAACAAGATTTTCCTAGAATTTGTTATGAGGGTTGATGGTAAAAGCTAATGTCCATGACTATTAAGAAACTATTATTGTTTTTGTTAGCTTGAATGCTTGATATCTGTAGTTGATCATGACTATAACTTTCGAGTACAGTGGTTTCTAACGTGAAATTCAGATCTCAATTTGAGTCAAACTTTTTTGTAAGCATTTGCTTCTTTCTCATAACACAAATCCCAAATTTGCTAAGTAAAAGAACAACTTGAACATATGGGCGAGACATTCTAGAATGTGTTTGCATAAATAACACAACTTTGGAGAAAGACACATAGGTTGGTCTTCTGCACCATGTCCCATATGCTTGTCTTCCAATGGGAAATTACCCACCCTAAAAATTAAAGTTTAGATTGCATTGATGCTTTCCATATGAAGGAATGGAAGGGAACATGGAGGTGGGAGGAGTTTCAATGTAAAAGAAAACAAGATTTTTGTTGAAAACACTAGAAAGATCTCAAGTCTATAGAACCTTGTTGGGGGTTTCTAAAAGGACACAAGCCTTCATTTTGCTTCCTTTGCAAGCATCACAGTGAGATTGTTGCCCATGTGGTCTTCAAGTGCCCATTCTCTAGCCAAGGACATAAGCCTTCGTTTTGCTTCCTTTGCAAGCATCATAGTGAGATTGTTGCCCATGTGTTCTTCAAGTGCCCATTCTCTAGCCAAGGACACAAGCCTTGATTTTGCTTCCTTTGCACGCATCAAAGTGAGATTGTTGCCCATGTGTTATTCAAGTGCCCATTCTCTAGCCAAGTGTGGACAAAGTGGAGAAGACATTTTCCAGCAGATAGACATTCAGGAGGCTCAGTTTAGTGTGTGCCCATATCAAGATGGAATCCACCCCAAATGGAGGGCTTATTGTTAGTGGCAAGTTTAGGAGTGGTTTGGTGCTTATGGAAGGAAAGAAATGCTAGACTGTTTGAGGATAGATTTCTGTCTCCAGATGCTATATGGGAGGATTCTATGTCTCTAACATCGTTCTGGATCAGCAACTGTTCTTTGTTTCTCGGTTATTCTATATCCGATTGGATTCGGGGTTGTTGTGTTTCTTTATGTTTTTTTTCTTGGTGTTTGGGTGGATGTTTTGCCTGTTGTATTGCCTCTTTCTTTTCTGTCAATAATAAATTCTTGTTTCTTTTTTTTTTTTTTTAAATCATCCACGAATTGGGGAGGAATATAATGGCCCAAATGAAAGTTCCTTGAAAGTCTATTTGTTTCTTGATTAATGACAAAGTTCCTAAGTAGTTTGTTATGAAGAGAACATCTTCTGTTAAGGTTTGGAAAGATTGCCTGAAATGAGTCGTTATAAGACAAAAGACTCCCAAAATCTAATGAAATCCCTATTGCCAAGTGTAAGTTTAAGAAGGGAGGCTAGAGGCAATGTTTTTACATGGCTAGGTTGCTATATGGGCAACCTCAACATCTTGTTGGTTATCCTCAATTCAATGACTACTTCTAATTGCCTGCAACTGATTAGCTGTGGCCATTTAACAACCGAAACTTTATCTTGTCAAGCAATATTGCCAATACCCAAACCACCTGCTTCTTTCTTCCTCACAACTTCTGAACCATGCCATTGCACAAGACCAATGCACATGATCCCAGCCCTCCCGGAGAAAATCCTGCATTGACTTCTCAATTGCTGGAAGCACCCTACTTGGAGCTTGAAACGATAACGGAAATATGTTGGTGGAACATGCAACAAATTTGATCAAAATAAGACACCCTCCTTTTGATAAGAAATATTTGTTCTATCCGTTCAATCTTCTAGATACTTCAGAAGGCACCAGCTCCCAAAATATCAGAGTGTTGATGGCCTCCAATTGGCCAATCAAGTATACACCTTTTCGTACAAGTTTGTACAACTTTTGACCATAGTTTCCTTTTTGGCATCATTGTACAGCACTATATTGCTTTACTTTTTTACATTAATATGTAAACTTTTTCTATTTATTTTAAAGGAAAAGTATTTATAGGCCTAGTTTCAATTAAAATTCAATGGAGATAGCCTGATCATCCAACCACCGAGGAGTTGACATTAATTTTTGTCAATTGGCTTTTAGCCATATTTATCACCTTGCCTGACAACCAACAAAAGCATTTGACAATCTGTGCAAAATTGCAGATCATGCCCATCTAAAAAAACAAGTGTATCATTTGCAAATTGAAGGTGAGTAACCTCTCTCCTTTACACCCATCCTTGAACCCAATGATCAAACACAAACTCAGGACCCATCCAACATCTGACAAGGGCGATAAAGGTTCAACCTTTTTGAGACCTCTTTTCCTCACAATCTTCCCCCTAGGCTCTTCATTAATAAAAGTAGAATAGGGCATGTCATGTATACACCGTTGAATCCACTCACTTCATCTGTAACTAAACGTCTTTATCTGATAGACAAAATCAAGAAACTCCCAACTGAACATATCCTAGGCCTTAGCAAAATCCAATTTGAGAATTGCTTCCTTCTTTCAAATGATTTATTGTCCTCTATGACTTCATTGGTAACCAAAATGATATCATCAATCTGCTGCCCTTGGATGAAAACCATCTGTTATAAGATACTGTCTCATGAAACACTCCCCTCAATCGATTAGCCAACACCTTAGCACTAACCTTACATACACTTGTTTGGCTAAGAGACCGAAAATCAACAACACACTTAGAGATTGTCTTTTTTGGACGAGACAATATTGTCTTGTAGTGGCATTAACCATTCCATTTCCATGAAACTCCTCCAAGACCTTAATGAGGCACGCGTTTATATTTTCCCAACAACTATAGAAAAAAAAAATTCCTTGTCAACCCATCAGGCCTTGTGGCCTTGCTTCACTTTCTCAATATCACACTCCCTTTCCAACCTATGACACTTCCTGATGGAGATAGGGCACTCATCCTAAACATTGACCCCATATCTTGTGATCCCCCTTCAAGAAAATGTTACAAAGAAAACCAATAATTTCCTCTAAAACCTTGTCTTCGTCTTCCACAAGAGACCCATTGTATTTTTCCAGCATTGACATACTGTTATTTGCCTGTATGCGATTCATATTAATGTGGAAAAATTTGGAATTAGTGTCACCTTACATGAATTTCTGAATTCAAGATTTAAGCATAGCATCCTGATTTTTATGGTATCTTTCATATTCATCCTTTCTTCTTTCTTATATTTTTCCACCACCAGCGAGATTAATGCATGGGGGGAGTGTTGATGAAGCGTGATATTCATATTTTGGTCCCTACTTAAAGGTTGTAGTTGGTGAGATTCGAAGGGTTTGTACTGAAGACACAGAATCTTGCATAGGGAAATGAGTTATTCTAAGAAAATTATTGTTTTTCTTGTGGTAAAAGTTCCAAGCAAGTCCAATGTTGGTTTTTCTGCACACCAACAGTCTATTAGTAGGTTTTTACATTTCTCTTTCAGAAAACAAACAGTCTATTGGTAGGGTTTTTGTTGGGGAAAGAAGGTTGCATGTTCATTAACTTCCCTCAAACAAAATTAAATATGCATGAGCTGACTTACCTAAATGTAATAGAATGTTAAAAGCGGTCGCATCTCATCAACTACAGACACCATGGTTCCTTGCATAGCCTACCAATTTCCTTCCTCACTTGTGTGTGACTACTCCAATTTAAGAGCCAATATGAAAGGGAGAGACCCTCGGTAAGCAAAAAAGCAAAAACCCAAGTGCTTGCAATAAGCTTGATGTTCCGGTGGAGTATCTGTAAGGTGTTGAGCTTTTCATTGGCTAGAATCTACTTCCAAAAGACTGTCACATTTGATGGAACCCATGGCTTCCAGATATGAGAAGAACATGGGAAAGGGGAAGGGTGTGGGCAATGAGAAAGTTTTGAACAAGAGAAAAAAAAAAATTTGCAGGTGATATGGTTAGAGCTATCTGATTTCTACACATTTAGCATTTAATGTGACACCACTTAACTTGGAAAGAAGCTTAATAATTTCATCAATTTCTATGTATGTTAAGGCCCTAGAGAAGTTTTTTTCGAAGTGAAAGGAGCATTGTTTCTGACGTTCTGTTTGTGTCATGAAAATAGGCAATGGGTTGATTATGAAGGTTTGCTGATCCAAAGATGTCTGGGAACTCATCAGCTTGTTTGAGAATTTCCAGCCACATAATCTCCCAGGATCTGAAATGCTAACCATTCCCTACCCAAAGGCCTAAGTGAGGAAGCACCTAAGGTGACAAAGATGATATAATTCTATTGGTATTGCAGTGTTTCCAACCTCTACGTCTAACTTAAGATCTACACGTTTGTTTAGAACAACCTGAACCCCTAAAGAACCAGGTTCCCGAAAGAATCTACAAATTCATTTTCCATAGAGCACGACATCAAGATCAGTATTACCAATACCAAAAGCTGCATCATCCACTGTTCCACTCTAGTACGAAAGTGCTGTTCCACTCATCCAACCTTTCAGAGCTTGCTGCCAAAACCGGGTTCCAAAACTCCAAAGAGAACAAATTACCTCTAAGAGGCAGGCTAATGTATTTCATTGGCCACTCCACCGAGCACCGCAACCTCATTTGATAAGCTAATGATGATTTCAGGACACATATTAATGCCCACCAGCTGCCACTTGGTGACATTCACCCATAGGCTGGAAATCTGACTTAAGTTGTGAAAAATATTTATAGCATTCATAACATTTACTGCATCATCCTCTCGGAAAAAGAGTCATCAATTTACTGCAAATTGGAAATCTCCACACTACTCCTTCCCACTTGAAACTCCTTCACCAACTCAAATTGCCTCGCCCGCATTGACAACCTACACAACCCAATAGCCACTATGGTAAAGAGCAAAGCAGATGAGGGATCCCCTTGCCTAAGACACTTGCATGCATTAGTAAGTTCATTGTGTGGTTTAACTGTATAAGTAGGCCTCAGTTGATCCACTCCACCTCTTTATTTTTCTCGTCCTTTTTTGGTTGGTATCGGTGAGCTGGTTGGATAGGTTTCTTGCTGTTGGACACACATATGTATCAATTAGACCTATATTATATTCCTGTTATTAGTGCTAATACTAACATTAGCAGTAATAATACTAACATTAGCAGTAATAATATTAGCAGTAATAATAATTATAACTGTAATATTTTGAAGTATAAAAATATAGGTAGTGCTGTTAATTGTCAGGCTGTTTGATTTTTTTGAAATTTTGCTAATGGTTCTACTAGTAATGATAGTATATTTATGCTAATTTTCTGTTGTATTTCTAGGTTGGTTTTCAAGCCATAGCAGAAGCACTTGGATTGGCTGCTGTTAAAGCAATGGTAGCAATCACAGCAATAATTGCCGGAGGGCGCTTGGTATGTTTTATAATTTCTAAAATTTTCATATTTCTGGCAGTTCCAGTGACAGAACCATCATGCCATATTTTGGATGGTGCCAAATGATCATTTGCCAGTTGCTAATTCAACTCGATGTATAGTGCTGAGGAAGTATGTCATTGCTTGAGGACGAGGCAATAGTTTTACTGAGATTCATTTGTATAAGTGTAATGTTACTGAATGGAATGATGAAAGAGTTCCATTTAGTGTCTTATTTGTTTATTGTTTTTGACAAGAAAGGGGAAAAATAATTATTTATGTGTAAAAACTGTACAAAAAGAACGCATCCAATCATCCTGACTAGGAAAACAAAATTACAGGTTAAAACTCACCAAAATTGGATTCCAATCATGCAGCTAGTCCTTTTAGAAAAGCCCATCAGCTCTATGGTAGAACTAACACAAAGAGAGGCATGAAAAATAGATCCATGCTAAACCACCCCGACATCTTTAGCGTGAACTTGTAAAATATGAGATTTCCTTTCTTCCAAAAGGACTGCACAACAACAAAAATAATAACCAGGCAATTGTCCTTTATAAGGCATCTAGGAAGAACAAAATCTTCAAGAAAGGCCCAAAGAGGATTCCCTTTAAATAAGCCTCCTCTTTGAAGAAGACCATCCCATCTCCACACATTTATAAAGCACTTACAACAAACAATGATGAGCTGGCTAGATTCCTTATTGCACTTGCACAAGCAATGGCAATATGGGGAGAAAATAGGTCTTAAAAAGTCTTTGGAAGATTTTATTTGGAGCACATAATTCCTTGGAGAAGACGGAATAACATGACCACCAAGTAATGGTTGGAGTCTTTAGAACAACATGACCATTCTTTTGCAGCACCTAAATTTCAGCATTATGTAGGGACTTGATTTGTGTATTTGCTATTCAAAAGTTATTCATTAAGCTTATTAGTTGTAATTAGAAGAACCTAATTATTCCCAATTTATGAAATTTACAGTTGCTTCGGCCAATTTATAAACAAATTGCGGAAAATCAAAATGCAGAAATATTTTCTGCAAACACTCTTCTTGTTATTCTGGGGACTAGTCTCCTAACAGCACGGGTATGTGGATATTATTGCAAGCTCCTTTTTGTGTTTTCCAAGACTATTATGACTAAGCTTTTATTGAATAGGCTGGCCTTTCCATGGCTCTTGGAGCATTTCTAGCTGGTTTGCTTCTGGCAGAAACAGAATTTTCCTTGCAAGTGGAATCGGATATTGCTCCTTATCGTGGCCTTCTTTTGGGACTTTTCTTCATGACGGTATGAACTTTCTTTTATCTAATTGTAGTTGAAGCATTACAAGCTGAATATGTTTCCAATTTTGTTGTTTTCCATCTAGTCCATATATAATTACTTGGACTTCATGCAGTGTTCATTTAAGTCTTAAATACTAACGATGTGAAGATAACTAGAAAGTCCTGGGGAAGATGGATATCTATATGATGTGATGATTGTGTATTTGTAATATGTAATTTAATTTTAACAAACATTAATAGTTAGAAAATTCTAACCAGGGTAAAATAAAAAATAGCTCATGAGTCATGTCAATGTTGCAAATTAGTGGGAACTTTTTAAAGTTAGCCTAACATTTTGATGCAACACGTGTACTAAGATTTACAAAATCCTGGAGTTTTGCTTGCTTCAAATGATTTTAGTGTCAATGGAGTTGATTGGTTATAGCACAAAGTTATTAGCTCAAGGATGGTAGGCACGTGTCAACGCAGAGAACCATTTGAATGAGTTTGATGAGCGGAGAAGGCTTGATGCCTATTTGGAGAGATGTCGAACTGAAAAGATAAGTAATCTTTCTAGAGCCAATTAACACATTCCAATGAAGAGT
Source organism: Tinospora cordifolia (assembly GCA_030144865.1). Classification (NCBI taxonomy): domain Eukaryota; kingdom Viridiplantae; phylum Streptophyta; class Magnoliopsida; order Ranunculales; family Menispermaceae; genus Tinospora; species Tinospora cordifolia. Next base: position 16,821 of record JAJIYU010006655.1, read on the forward strand.
TGAGGGATGGAAAGGCAATTATCTTTTAAGGGGAGGGCGTCTACTTCTCCTAAAAGCGGTTTTGGAGGCCACCCCGACTTATTTCCTCTCAATTTTCAAGATTCCCAAAGGGGCTGCCAACAGAATTGAACAAAGGCCGAGGCAATTCCTGTGGAAACATGAAGGAAGGGAGAAAGGCCAACATTTGGTGAATTGGAAGCAAGTTTGTAAGGATGTGGAACAAGGAAGCTTGGGCATTGGCAGCATCTTAAAGAGAAACCAAGCGCTCATGGAAAAATGGTTGTGGAGACTTTATACGCAACCGGACACATTCTGGGGTAGAATAATTAAAAGCATTCATAGACATTTGGCTAAAGGCAGGGAGGCCGGTGTTAGTCAAAGAAGCAGCAAAAAATCTCCGTGGAAAGCCATAGCTAGCCTGTACCCTCAATTAGGAAAAATATTAGATGGAAGGTGAGCAAGGGAGAGGAGGCCCGGTTTTGGGAGAATAGATGCTGTGTGCCAATGTAAATCTAAAAGACATGTTCCTAGGCCTATATAGCTTATCTGATAAGCATGAAGCCCCCATATTAGCTTTCATTCAACGAGCAAGGGAAGAAGGAATAGGAAGTTGGGCTCGGAACTTCCATATCACCAAAAACATCAGGAAAAACCATATGTAGGAAATTACTGAAATTCTCAAACTGTTGCAACCGTTTCAACCTTCAGAAAATCTAAACAGAATTGAATGGGCAGAGAGAAAAGAGAATAGATTTACAGTTCAGTCCTTTTATAGTAAATTAAATAGCGTTCGGACAACCTCAAACCCCTTCCAATACGCCAATCTAGTGTGGAAAACAAGAACCCCCACTAAAGAGAAAATTCTAGCTTGGCTCATTCTTTTTAACAAATTGAATGTGGATGACACAGTGCAAAAAAAATTGCCTAATCATTCTTTAAAACCATCCTTTTGCTGCCTATGCAGGAGTGGCGAAGAAACTACAAATCACCTATTTGGTAGCTGCAAATTCACAATAGATGTTTGGAAAGGCTGGAACGCAAAAGTGCCAAGGAATTAGACCGTGATTCTAGGATCCGAAGAGCAAGTTTTGGAAGATGCTCAAGCTAGAAAACTAAATATCTACAGACGAATCATCATTTTTGTTGTTTGGTATAACATATAGGAGGAAAGAAATAGTAGGATTTTTAGTAACACATGTAAAGATAGTACTAGGGTTTGGGAAAGATCCAAAATCTTATTTTGTACATGGATCACTTCCACAAAAATCAGTCAAGGGTACACTTTTGGGGACTGGTTAGACAATTGGCATAATATCTTGTAATCTTGGTAATATCCAACTTTCAGATTTCTCATCTGAAGCCTATTAAAGTTTTAATATATAGTTTCTTCTCAAAAAAAAAAAAAAAAAAGAAAAAAGAAAAAAGATAAGTAATCACCTTTGAGACTTGCACAAACCTCAATATTTCACCAACAAAACACCCTTTGATGCTAAGTTGTGTGGTGCATGGGGAGGATAAGATTGATGCCAATCTGGAGAGGATAAGATTGATGCCAATCTTAAATTGAGGAGCAAAGAGTTGCTTATAAAGGAGTCAAGTTGATTGGTTGCAAAAGATCATTGAAGACGATTTCCTTGGAGTATTTGTAGTAAGGGGTGGGTCACCTACTTCCTAACATGGGTTATATGTTCGCTAACATATTCCACCTACTCTTTCCCTCATGCACTTCTTACCAACTGCTCTAAAATGCTCCTCGATACAGAGTTGGGCAATGTGGCCAAACATGAGCCTTGTCATGGATGGGAGGCGTGGTAATTGCAAGAGGTTGGATAGGTAGACGAGAGGATTCTTATCTAGGGTGAGAATATTGAATTGATTGGGTCAGTTCTTATGGCAACCTACGCATATCATCCTTATGTCTTTATAGGCTTAGTGACTGTAGTGTGAGAGACTGAAAGGAAATTATTTTCTTCCAATGGAAGGGTCTTGGTAAGGGTCATGGTCTTCATCTCATAAATTGGAAGGTTTTCCAATTTCATCTAACAATAGTTGGGTGTTAATGAAATTTTATTAAAAGATGACGATTTAGGGGCTAAATGGTGGCGGATATTATCATGAGAGACACTCTTCTATATAGGATTGCATTGTTGAGAGTTTGGCCTACATAAATCCAAAGAGGTCATTGAGAGAAATGAAAATGATAAATTTGCAGTGTCCCTTTTATAGTTCCTCCAATAATCTTGAATGCCATCTTTTTGTGGGTGTAATTTCTTTTAAGAAATCAATTTCAATTAGTTCCACTCCTCACGTAGTAGCTTTAAAGGATGATTCCTCTCATGATTTGCAAAATCTGAGATCTACTATTAGTTAATGAAGATCTTAAAGATTACTTGAAATGTGAAATCACTTATTTATTTATTTTTAAAGGTGGGCACTTGAATTGTTTTATCTGTTTTTTTTTTTTTTTTTTAATTTTTCATTTGAACTCATCATACATTCTTTAGTGGATAGATTTTTTTTTGAAACAGAAATTTATTTATTATAATAAAGGTTACAACCGGATGAGATATCTGGAAACATTAAGGATTGCAAAATTTTATCTCCATTACAAAGCCATTCACAAAATTTGTAACCCTTTCCTAGTTTAGAAGTTGAGATCCATGTAGCAAAAAGGGTGTTGGATCTCCCAAATATGCCATTCTGAATTATACTTGTCCAAAAAGATGCGGCCATTCCTTTCTTTCCATACACTATACCATATTGTCGCCAAAATCACCTTCCGATAGTGATAAAGATGTGCTACCGCCACCCTTTTCAGAATTTGAGAGAAGGAGCCAACTGGAGGAGGAACCAAGGCTCCATGTTGCTTGTTCCACTGGTTCCACAAATTCTTCAATAACTAACATTCTTAAAAAATGTGAGGCACTGATTCCCCACTATTCCTGCAGAGAACGCAAATGGTTGGGTTTAAATGAAGTTGGTTTTGCCATTTTTGGACACTATCTAAAGTCTTGAGCTTGTTTAAGCTCACTAGCTAAATTAGGATTTTGGCTTTCATGGGAGCCTTAATACTCCATATGAACTCTGTTGGAATGTAAACCCTGTTGGACCCTTGCTTGCTTAGAATATTCGTGAAGGATTTTATAGGAAAATGAGAAGGATTTTCTGGACTCCATTTGGGCCTGTCTTCTTCATTTGTTTGCTGAAACTGAAAACCATGTGGGAAGATCATTAAGTTCTTCCGTATAGCTTTCCCCAATATTACCTCTAATATGCAAATTCCATGCCCATTGTGTAGATTTTGCTATGGAAGACTTAGTTAGGAAATCAGCTATGGTGCCTTCTTTCCTATTAGACATTATGAAAATGTTAGGATATTTATCCTTAAGCTTGTCACTCCCACACTAAAGATCCTCCCAGAATTGCAAACTATCCCCTTTTCCCACCTTCCATATA
>JAJIYU010006656.1:0-20303 GCA_030144865.1 Tinospora cordifolia
CTATATATCACTCTTTGAAGTCTCCTCCTAAAGCGCAAGTTGGATCTGAAATAGAGCTGCAAAAGCCAAGACCTCCTGATATTAAAGTTGAAGATGTTGCTTCTACTAAAGAGGAAGTAATCAAAGCATGCCAGAAGCGTTACTACGCCATTGCTGAGCTGCTAGATGCACAACCATTTCTGGATAGGCAGTCACATGAACAACTCCCGAAACATCTGCGGCCACCAGACAACAGAAAGCAAGAGTTGCCAAAAGCCAAAGTATTTGCAAAAATCAACAAATTGAGCTTTGGTTAACCTGTATCCACGTCGAACTAACGACGTTAAACATAGCGCTGAGTGGGAGGCAACCCACTAGTTTTTATTTTTGGTTTATTTCTTTTTATTTTTTGTTTTTGTTTAATTTAATTTCTTAGGTATGCATGCATATCTAAAAAAATAAAAAAAATAAAAAAAAACATGCATTTTTAGTTAATGTTTCTTTAATGCTCTTTTTCATTTTGTTCCAAGCAGGTTTATGAGTATGTGTGCAGATGCCTATGCTTATGCCAATCCTCCATGTGTGTGTGAGAGTAAAAGTGTGCTCTTGAGGACAAGGCACAATTTAAGTTTGGGGGTACACATTAGAAGAACTTCTTCTTCAATTTCAAGTTCATTTTTTCTCTCATTTTGCTTTTATTTTATATATTGTGTGCTACATTTTTTCTCTAAACTGCATGTATTCATGGGCATATCACATATAAAAATAGTATTGCAATCATTTCATGACATTTAGATAATAGGATTATTTATTTAGAGTTAGGACATGAGCATATAGAGTATATAGATGTCACTTAGGCTAGATTCATGCCATATTTTTTGAAAATTTTCATTGAGTAACCTATGACAATTGAAAATTCCTTTAGTATGATGAGACAAAGAACTAGGGTATATTCTAACAGTCTGTGTGCTTGGTTTGTCTAAAATTTGGCCTTAACAGATCTCTGTAGTCTTAGGTAGATTGAGACTCCAAAGCTCAGGAAAGTGAAGAGTAGAAACCAAACCATAAACGGAATGAATTTCCCACAGACTCTTAAAATAATCAAATCTGTCTTGAACACTGCTTAGGAATGACTATAGGAGGGAAATGAAATAGGCCATCATTGTTTGAGTCATAGCCTAAAGGCTGGTCCCAGCATTTCTAATCCTTTGTAACCAATTTTGAGCCTTATAGCCTATTTTATTGTTATGAACCTAAACATTATATAAACACTCTATCCTTTTTATGAATATCTCAGTTAAACCTATTTGTGTGCACTCATGGTTTTAATACTACCTAGTCTGATGATGTGAAAGAAGGAGGGGATGCTAACATTGAAATACATATGTTTTCAATTTTTGTTTCAACTTTTATTTTGTTTAGTAAAAAAAAAAGAAAAAAAAAGCATGCATTTTTAGTTAATGTTTCTTTAATGCTCTTTTTCATTTTGTTCCAAGCAGGTTTATGAGTATGTGTGCAGATGCCTGTGCTTATGCTAATCCTCCATGTGTGTGTGAGAGTAAAAGTGTGCTCTTGAGGACAAGGCACAATTTAAGTTTGGGGGTGCGCATTAGAAGAACTTCTTCTTCAAAAACTTGTTAGCAACCCCGCAAGTGTACGGGATCGCAATAGTAATAATCAGTGAGACCGGATATCATCCTTAGGGAGCGTATAAAAATCAACTATCTAAAAGCCCAATTTACTATCGATTTAAACTTTATTAAAACTACAAATTCGATTGATTAAGTAGTAAAATTAAACTCATGAAAACAGTCAAATATAAAATTGAAAAGTAAATTACTAAAAACTCTTTAGATTAATTATCTAGGATAGTAAACTTTCTTGTGATCACTTTCAATTCCTATTTCAATTAATCACATTCCTTCGTTCTGTAGGTTCTAGCACTAGTTATCAAAGCCTTCTCCCAAAGTGCCTTAACAACTATTATTCTAATCACTAATACCCTCTCTCGAGGCGTACAGTAAATAGTCTAATACATTAAACACAATTATAACGTGCAACCTCCTAGGCAATCAACAACCTCCTAGTCAATTGATTGATCTAAGTCTATAATTTGATTTTCAGATTATTAATCCTCTCTCCCGAGTTAGATTAACATTCTATAATCATTCCTTTTATGGCCAGTAAAAAGAAAGCATTAAGCATCCAAATTATAAAACAAAACCTCAGAAATAGATTAATCAAAATAAGAATATCAGGATTCTACAATCCAGATTTACATCTTAGACTTAAAATAAACCTAGCCTAACATGATTAAGAGTTCACACATCAAAGAATTAAGATCACAAATAAACATACTCAAACCTTAAACCTTGATCTTCAATTCTTCTTCGTCTTCTCTCTTTTCTCCTTTGTCGGTTGTTTTTCTCTAAAAACTTCGTTCTCAAAACGATCATCCTCTTAAACCTTACTACAATGACCTATTTATAGTTTTTCACTAAAGAAAATCCTAAAATAATGAAATACGACGACCGACCGCGGTCTATGAATGTTGACCGCGACTCACAAAATGACAAAACAAAACTCAAATACATGAAATCTCGAATTACCGCGGTCCATGGAAGAGTGACCGCAGTCCACAGAATGATGTTCAATCAACACACACTGGTGACCGCGCTCACTGGATTACCGACCGCGGTCCACAGTGCTGTGTTATTTTTCTTCATGTTCCTTGTTCCGTTTACCGCGGTCGGCGTTGCCAACCGCGATCATTAGTGACTTTTTCTCATTTTTGGCCATTTTCAACTCCTCGCGTGCTCTTATTCCTATTCCAATTCATTCTAAACCTGCACAAACATTGAAAACCTTTCTCGGGCATTATATTCATATAAAAATGTTAGAAATAACATTAAATCGTGCTAAAATGATGCAACAATGCTCTAAATGCATATTATACTAAACATAAGCAAATACTCTAAATTTTCCATTACACTAATGCATATTATACATAAAATACCTAAAATAAAATTAGTCTACTATGCAACTAACATTCACAGAGTGGATTGGGCGTAGTCTTAATGCAAGAAAAGCAAGCCATCGCTTTTGCCTTAAGACAACTGAAATTCCATGAGAGAAATTACCCTACTCACGACCTGGAGCTAGCGGCCATTGTGTTTGCCCTGAAGATTTGGAGACACTACCTTTATGGTGAAAAATTTGAGTTGTTTTCAAATCACAAGAGCGTGAAGTACATCTACACCCAAAAAGAGTTGAACCTCAGGCAACAGAGATGGATGGAGTTCTTGAAAGACTATGATTTTCAACTACACTACCATCCATGGAAGGCCGATGTAGTGGCTGATGCTTTGAGTAGGAAGTTCAACAAACAAGAAGAAGAAAAAGACCATATGTACCAATTGATTGAAGATTTTAGGTTGGGTGTAAACCTTAACGAGAAAGAAGCCTATCTTTACAATATGTCTTGCCAACCGGACCTATTACATTAGATTAAGGATGAACATAAGCAAGACATGTGGCTTGCTCAACTAATTGAAGGAGTCACACAAAGAAAGCATACTGACTTCAGGATGGATGCTGAAAACATCCTAAGACTCAGGGAAAGGATATGTGTACCTCAGCAGGGACAGAGCAAGCAGGTCATACTTGATGAAGCTCATTAGACTAAGTATACCATGCACCCTGGTGGGGATAAGATGTACCATAACCTAAAGAAAACCTACTGGTGGAGAGGAATGAGAAGGGACATAGCCATATATGTCTCTAAGTGCTTAACATGCCAACAAGTGAAAGCAGATGTAACACCCGTAATTTCGTAGTCGTGCCACGTCGTGAACGAACAATAGTAAATAAATAAATTATTCTATAGCTCACTCGCGCTCATGCGAAGGTGCGAGTGATGCGAAAATGAAATCTGTTACTTGATCGAAAAATAATATTGCTAATGATAGCATGATAAAACTATAAATTAAGTTTTATAGATATGTGTAATAGTTGAAATGATTAATTGATGTTTATTATAACTAGTGTAGGAAAGAAAAATATATAGTGATTGAATTAATAACAATAATAATAGCAGCATGCAATATATAAATTTATCACAAGGTTCATAAATTAATTTAGATGGTAACATACGTATTCATATAGATGTATATGGGGGTGTGTGTGTATATTGAGGAAATAATAATAATAATAATAATAATAATAATAATAATAATAATAATATATCATGGTAATCTTATTATAAGTTTTCATATAGATATATATTCAATTACATGATTGGAAAAAAAAAATTGATTTAAATTTTAAGAGATTAATATATATATGCATACAGACCTTATACAATAGAAGGATTGTTAGAATAAGAAAAAATACAGATATATGAAATTATAATAGGAATTAGCTAAGTTAAGTTGAGCGAACAATAGAGGGGAGGAACGTTGGCGTATTGAAGACGCCGGAATAGGAGAAGGAGCTGGAAATTTCGGGGCGTTGTGTAGTCGGTGGAGAGGTATAGAAGAATGAAGAAGTTCCAGGGGTAGCTGCTATTTCTTTGTCGTTGTTGCTGGCCGGGAGCATCAGACAGGGGAACAAGAACTCTGCTGCTGTTACTGTGGAATGAAAGAAGAAGCTGCCACTGGTCGGACCGAAACGGAGAAGAAGAGGGACGGCTGTTGTGTTGCTGCCATTACAATTGGTGTCCGAGCTGCTGCTCCAAGCTACAACTCCAACTGATACTGCTGCTGCGTTCAATGGAATTGAGAGGTTGCAGGCCGAAATGAAGAAGAAGAGAAAACAGAGAGAGGCTGCTCTGTTTTGCCGTAAATTTTGCTGCAACAGACAAGAAGAACAAGAACAGAGGCCAGGAGTTGCGAAATGCAGCTGCTATGGGATGGCGATGCACGAACAGAGGAAGGGACGAAAGCAGCGCATGAGCTGCTGCTGCATGCTGCTACAATCCGAACGAAAGGAAGAGATGAAGAAGCAGCTGTCATGAAACACAAAACAGAGGAAGCTGTTGCAGCTGCTGCTGCTACGATCGGTGAACGAACAGAAAAGAACGAAGAACAGAGCAGCTTAATGCTGCTGCTGTTGCTAGTGTCGCTGAACAGAGGAGAAGATGGTAGATAAGATGAACTGAGGAAATTAATTGCTGTTGCTGCTGCTCACATGGCTGCCGCAGACTGGAGAAGAAAACGTGGTTCGTTGTTGTTGGTCCGTGATTGCAAAACCGGGAAGGACGTTGCTGCTACCATGACCGAATGAACAGAAAGCTGGAACGAACAGAAGAGGAAGGAAACGAAAACAGGGGATGAAGAAGCCCTTGTTGTTGCACGTCGCTACTGTGGTAGCTGCTGAATGAAATGAAGAACAAGCTAACCGTGAAGCGTGAATTTGATAACCATGATATGAAAACTAGACAACCAAATTCTTAAGGCTATTGTAATTGGTAATTGCAGCGGATGGATGTTTGACTTGAATATGTGGGTGTGTAGTTATAGCTGGCGGTGAAGGAGAAGGAAATAAGTTGCTGCAGAATTTCCTTGGATGAGTAAGGTGCGTCTTGCTAATCCGGAAATGAAGAAGAGCATAGGTAAGTGTGTGAATGACAAGGCAGCTGTGATGCTGGTTGGTTGCTGGAACAGAGTTGGTACGTAGTCCAACATGGGAAACAGGGGGGAAACATACTGGCCGAGAGTCACGAACAGGGGAGGAAATTGTAAAGGAAAAAGGAACTGGACCACTGTATAGAAAGTTTGAGCAACTATGAACCGTGAACAAGAGCAGAAGTGTATTGTTAGTAGAAAAAGAGAAGACTAAGCTGCTGGTGATTAGTGAAACAAGAACAGGGGTGCAGTGTGGGTTTAATGGCTGCTATGGTGGGTGAAGTTGGAGTGAACAACAGAATGATGACAATAGGGAACTGTGGCGTGGTACATGTTACCATCACAGAATGAAGAAGAGGTGGAGAGTATTCATTTGAGAGATCTATATATTAGCGTATCGAGGATTCCGAAGGAGAGCAAGAAGCTCTAAAGATCGGCAGAATCAGGTGGGTGTGACTTCCTTGCTCATCTGTATTATATGAATTTTACATTCAAAACATTTGTGTGGATAATTCTAGGTTACTAGGAATCTTATTATGAAATTGATTGAATTGTTTGGAATGCTTGTGTGATGATGCGTAATGATTTATTTAAATTCTGCTTTGTTTATTTAATGGCATACGTTAATAGGAATACATGCATGTGGATCTCATTATTTACTCATGTGAATAGCTTGCATTCTTTGAATTATTTTCCATGATATGCGTGATGATTGGCCTGAACGAAAATGTTTGTAAAAACTAAAATAAGATGATGGTTTATTACGAATCCACATACCAGTGTGATTGACGAGCCTGAAGCGGATCGAGGTGGCATCTCCTATATGTCACCGTTTGAGATCGTTGAGCCACAAGGTGGATCGTAAGTATTCCCACCTGAAGCTGACTTTGACAGCTCGAAGTCTTTGGGAGATGGTACAATGCTGCAGTAAATACACTTTCTTAGACTGTGATGTGAATGTCGATTGATTTTAGACGGTTATTGGAACCCTCTGAGATTAGATTGGATCATAGGGAATACCGAGAGGCATCCCAACCCTCTTCTGGTCTTAGATTACGACTAAAACAAATAAATGTTTGAACGCCTAATGTTTGAAAGTATTTGTAATGTTTTGGATTGGGTCTGTATAATGCATGTGATGTGTAAGATCGATCCACTAAGCTTTCGAGCTCACTCCCATTCTATTTTTCAGGTACACTTGGACTTAGAATATGGTGTCTTATGTTAGAAGACTCGCACCCAGATTGGACACCTCATGGGGAGGTCGTCAGGGATAGGTTATTGGGAGGTTATGTTTTATGTATTTTACTGAATTGTTTTTAGGTAATCTAGTTGATTTTAACTTAATCATTTTATCTTTAAATGACTTGAATTGTTTTATGAAATTCAGTTCGAATGAATGATTTTAAGTATTTCCGCTGCATCAATTATGCATTGTTTGTGAAATTCAATGGATACATAGAGAAATGATTTTGATCCTTGGTTTGTTTTAAAACACCTACACAGACATTAACTTGAGAACGAATCATTATGAACGTGATTTCGAAGAAAGAGATTTTGACAGAACAAAAACCTAGAATAACATCTCGATTTTTTACGGATGACTATCCGCACGTGAGGTAACACGTGAACGGAGGTCCAGTCGAAAATTGGGGTGTTACAGCAGAACACTAGAAACCCTCTGGAATGTTACAACCACTCCCAATTCCTGAATGGAAGTTGGATAACATAGCCACGGACTTTGTCGGTGGTTTACCCAGAACCAAAAAGGAGAAGACACTGTTTGGGCGATAGTGGATCATCTCACCAAAGTGGCTCACTTCTTGCCAATCAGATCCACAGACCAACTCAGCAAGTTGGGAGAAATCTATGTGAAAGAAATCGTTAGATTTCATGGTGTACCCAAGACTATTATGTCTGACAAAGACTCTTGCTTCACTTCACAGTTTTGGTAGAGTCTCCAGAAGGAGATGGGTACTAGGCTCACCATGAGTACAACATTTCACCCTCAGACGGATGGTCAGTCTGAGAGAGTTATCCAGATTTTGGAAGATATGTTGAGGTCTTGCGTTTTAGACTTTAAGGGAAATTGGAGCAAGTACTTACACTTGGCGGAGTTTTCTTATAGCAACAGTTATTAGGTAAGCATAAAAATGGCTCTATTCGAGGTTCTTTGTGGACGACCCTGCAGATCACCTACCTATTGGGCTAAACTTGAAGATCAAGTTTTAACTGGGCCAGACATGGTGGAAAAAACGAACAACCAAGTCAAGTTAATACAAAAGAGACTGACTATCGCACAAAGACGTCAAAAGAGCTATGCAGACAAAAGGAGAAGACTATTAGAGTTCCAAGTTGGAGACAAAGTATTTCTGAGGATCAGTCCTCAAAAGGGTATCAAAAGGTTTGGATTCAAATGGAAGTTATCTCCAAGGTTTGTCGGACCTTTTGAAATACTTAGAAGAATCGGGGAATGTGCTTATGAGTTGGACCTACCAAACCAGATGACTTCAGCACATAACGTATTCCATTTATCCATGTCGAGGAAATACGAACCTGACCCCTCTCACATCATTCACTGGGAGGAAGTGAATATTCAAGATGATGCTACCTATGAGGAAACAGTGGTCATAATCCTTAACTACAAGGTACAAAATCTATAAACAAAGGATATCCCATTAGTGAAGGTGTTGTGGAAACATCACGGGGTAGAAGAAGCCACGTGGGAACTCGAAAACGAGATAAAGACCAAGTACCCACTTTTGTTCACAAGGAATACCTAAATATATACAAATTTCGATGACGAGATTTATATCTAAGGAGGGTAGGTTGTAACATCTTGAAACGTTCATATGAAATTTGAATTTTTACTTAGAAAATTATACAGAATTGACGAATGAAAATTTTGGCAAGTCCTAGTTACCCAAATGATGAATAAAAATCAATTTAGTGGATTTTTGGAAGAAAATATATTAATATAATGCATAACATGGGATATCATAGCCAAAAATACAAGGATATGTGCAATTTTTGATGAAAACAGGATTAGAAAGTCAATTGGGATCGAGATTTGGCAAAAATCTGAAAAGAAAGCAAGAAATTCGGCTGAAAAAAAAAACTTAAAATACATCCTACGGTCTACAATCGATATGGAAAAATCCAACGAACGGGATTAAAACCCAACCAAATCCCCGAGTGCACCAGATCATCAAAATCCAACGGCCAGAGATCCGAATACGAAATCCCCGGGTGCAGTCAGAACATAATTCGTTGATCACGAACTAAGATCCGCACATCGTGATCGAGGATCATCCGACGATCGAGATCAAAGTTGTGTTGGTTAATCGCGAACTGGGCTGCGCTCGAGGATCATCCGATGGTCAGATCGAAGTCGTTTTGGATTGATCACGATCGTTGATGCCCTCGAGGAAAATCCAATGGTCTAGATTGAAGACTACGATTTTTGTTGATTGATTCGAGATTAATCCGATGACTGAGATTAAAGGATCCAAGAATTAAAATGAAAATTACAAGAAAATTACCAAAAAACCACGAAAAAATTCAAAAAATAGGTTTCTAATTCTGAAAATTATTTTTAAAATTCAAAAAATATTCATTTTGCTCCAAAAATTAGAAGTACGAAATTAAGAAGAATTAGAGTGTTTTATTCAAAGAAAAACTCAAAACTTTCTAATTTTCTCCCTTTGAAAACCTATATAAAACCCATAGGCTCTAAATTTTATTCATTCCAAAAATAAGAGTTGAATTATGCTCTTGTTTTCTCTAAGCCTTCTTCTTGACACCTCTTTCCATCTTCCCTTCTTGTATGTGTGAGAAGTTCTTCTCTCGAATTGGGAAATTAAGTTGGGCGATCTTCATTGGCACTAGTACCTGGGGGAAATTGCTGCCAAAATTCTGGAAAAAAGCGTCACAAGGTGGAAGTGATTTCTAGAACACCCTTCTGTTCTTATATAAATTCATAGCATGTTCATTGTTTGTGTGTTTTTCATTGAATTCAAAGATTTTCAATTTCAATTCTAGAATTTTAAATGTTTATTTTAGTATTTCAGTTTTGTTTCATGTTTGAACAATCATATCATCCATGCCATGGCTAGTATCATGCTTAGGCTTTTAAATTAAAGTATGATGCATGTTTTATGAGTGTATCATGAATTGACAATGTATATTCTGAATTTAAGTTTGATTTCATATTCTGAAGTTTATTTTATGAGATCATGATATGAGAATTAATCTGAGACAATGGAGATAATAACCACGTACCATCATAGTGGTCAAGACGACCTTATGGATGTTCTTTTCATATGACTTAGGTCATATGGTTTTCAGGCCTAAGTACTTGAGGTTCGTGTACCGCTGGTGGGTCACCATGTGTAACGGGTTGATGCCGACACATGCCACTAACGAGATGATATCGAGTGGGCCCTATTTACTTAGTTAAGAGCATCAAGGAATTAAAGGCCCTTTTGGTCTGAAACTCGACTTAAACAAATTGTTGTTTGAAACGCCTAATGATTGCAAGTGTTTGAATTATGATTGTGTTATGAGTTTGAATATGAAATATGGTTGTTCGAAAAGGATCCACTGGGCTATGTGCTCACTCCTTCCTTTCTTATTTTTCAAGAACATGCATCCATAAAGCAGTTGAATATAGATAGTTTCTTAGAAAGTTTTTACATTATTATATTTTTAAAATTTTTAAGGCATGTTGCCCAAAGTATTAATGATTTTCTACTTAAAAGTATTTTCAAGTCTTCCACTGTAACAATTAGTTTTATTTTTTTTGAAGAGTTTAGTACTCTCAATTTCTATTATGAATAAAATAGTTTGAATTTCTTTGTCTCTTTTAGTTTGCCTTGATTTTATTGAAAATTTTGTATTCTTGAATTTTATACAAAGGCACGAGATATTGAAAAGAAAAGAACAAGTGTGTGTCACTTGTAATGTAGCACTGGCCCAACCCACCGTTTTGTTAAGTCCATTGTCAAGAGAATGGTGGCCATGTACGCTGCTTAAAAGATACGGGCGTTGGGGTGTTACAAAAAGTTTCTATATATGAATGTAAAGGCATGTAGTCCGAATTTTGAATAGCTATAATATAAGATTTCCGCTGAATTTAATTTCTTTTATCGATCTTGAGTTATCTACTCTCTTTTATTAAATCAATAAAGATTTGAAAAGTTTTCTGTTATCTCTTGTGTAGTTGTCTTATTAAACTTTGTGTATAAATTTTGGATTAAGTTCTCTTGAATCTCAATGAGGCATGGGATAAAAGGAATAAGAAGTTAAGTGGTGTACTTGTAATGTAATACGAGCCTGGCCCACCTTGTGGTTAAGTCCAATTGAAAGTTTCAGAGGTTGCGATGTTACACCCGATCTCTTGTTTTTTTTCCTCAATTTCTTTTCAAAGTTAAGTTCCTACTCCAGTGTCAATGCCCTTTCTACGACATCTTTGTACGTTTTTAGGCCCAATGTCATTATTATCTTTTAAATCTAAATCTTGAATTCTTGAGCAAATCAATTGGGCTTCGTCTTCTCTTCCCTAGTTAGCTCAGATGAAAATCTGGCTAATTCATTAAATTTGACCTCATACTTGACCACCATCATGTCTTTCTAGTTTAACCTAACAAAGTCCTCTTGCATCTTCCTCAACATAGCTTCTAGGAAGAACTTGTCATGGAGAACTTCCTTGAACTCCTCCTAGTTCATCTGCTTGATGTTAGTTTTTGGATCAACCTTCAACATCCGCCACCAACTTCTAGTTGGTCCCTTAAACTGATGGGTAGCCAATGCCACTAGATGGAGACCTATTGCCTCTAACACATCCAAGTGTTCATCCATCTCCTCATACTAATGGTCTGTCGTCATGTAGTCAGAAGTTCCATCAAATTAGGATGGGAAGAGTTTTTGCAATTCCATCAACATATCCCTTTGTTCCTTATATTCCATTTCCTCTTGTGTGCTCTGATGAACTGGAACCTCAAGCACTGGTATTGGTTGTTACACTATAATCTGTCCCTGTACTTGCAATTATGGCACCGCTTGTGGTATCATCTAAGGTAATGCCTTCATATTCTAATCTATGACCCTTTTGGTGACTTCTGCCATCATTTCTCCATCTGTCCTCGTGATTCAATCTCATCAGACGTGGCAGCTCTGGTAGTGTATCTTTTGGATCCAACCATTATCTACAAGTTGAAAATCCTTTTAGCATTTGTTTCCTCGGGTTTTTGTTTCATTCATACTATCATGACTCTAGATTCATGTCTTTAGGTTCTTGTTTTCTTCTATAGCCTATAAGATCATGTTTCTAAGTACTATATGAAGGTTTCAAAACATTCTAATGTTATTCAGTATAAGATTTTCGGTCTCAAAATTAAATACATATGACATACATAAAAAATTCAAAGATAGCATGCGTTTAAACAATCAAGCAGTCATACAATCAAACAAGTTCACGCTAGCATAGCAAAATTCCAAGTTTTCATTTGTCCCTCCGAGTTCGAGTGTTCCATACCACCCTTGCCCATCAACACAAACTTCTACTGAAAGATTTCACTGCACGCAACCGATTTTGCAAATGTCTCGACAACTAAGATTTTCCAAGCCTACTATACGTGACCATCCCATTCTAGCCATGTAACACCCCAACCCCCTAGAAACAGGTTTAAGCTCAACCACAAGGTGGGTTGGGTCTTATGTTACATTTACAAGCACACAACTTGCATCTCAATTCCTTTATTTAAATACTTATTGAAAACGTTCATGGATATATCACAATGTATTGAATTTCAATTCAATAAGGCTATACAATAAGATAAAGGAATACTTCAAACTCTTTATTTATTCAAATAAAATAAAGAAAGTTACATTCTTAAATCAAAACTTGAGAACATCCTTTCAAAACTTAAATAAAATTTCGTAGAAGTTTTAAATTCAAAATTTGGGCAACAGGCCCTTAAAATAGAACTTTCAAAACTTAGAAATAATCTAATATCCATAGCCTTCATAATTCAAGTCAATTTCTTGAAAAATAAAAGGAAAAGATGAGCACATAGCCCAGTGGATCATTCATTAAACAACTATATTACTATTTCAAATCAATAGCACATCAAAATTCAAACACTTTCATGCATTAAGTGATTCAAGAAACTTTTTGGTTGTAGTTGACGTTAAGACTGAAAGGGGTTCTACTCCCTTGATATTCTTAATTTAGATACCCCTCTTCAAGGTGGAAAGACATTTCTTTGTCACTTTTCATTGGATGCCACATACCAAGTATCCCTTAGTTGCGCCCCGCAACCACACTCTAAGCATGTGTTAAGAACACTCATAGCACCCATACGGGTCACTATGACAGTACATGATTCTTATCTTCGATTTCTTATATTTAAGAATCACATAATCATAAAAGAAATTCAAAACGTAAATATCAAAATTTTAAACAACCAAGAAAGCATGTAAACATTACATAGCGTACTTGATACATTGAATTAAATCCTAAACATGAATTCTAAGCATGGCATGCTCTCATGAGTTATTAAAACATAAAACCATGTTGAACTAAAATTAAAATATGATTAAACATGCTAAAAATTAGAATTCAAACAAGCATGAACATGCTAGAAATTTAAAATAGCAAAGTAGAGGTTTAAGAAATCCCCTCCACATTAATCCGAGTTTTTGTTGAATCCGGCAGAGGTTCGCCTTATCAACCACTTTTAAAACTTTAAACCACCAACAAAACTACTTCAACAACTCTCTAAAATACTAAAATAAGAACTTCTCACACAAGAGAGAAAAGAGGGTGAGAAGAGGTGCCAAGAAGAGGCTAAGAACAAACAAAAAGGGAAGTGTCAACTCTTTGCTTTGGGATGAGATGAAAGTGAGCATGGGGGGTTTATATAGATGTTCATGAGAGCATATGGGACGTCCTAGGGCATCCTTGGGCAGCTTGGGAAGTGGGACCATAAAGGGGATGGTTTGCGTGAAGAGGGCAAGTGTGCTCATGGTTGATGCCAAGTGGGCCCCATTTACTTAGTTAAGAGCATCAAGGGATTAAAGGCCCTTTTGGTCTGAGACTTGACTTGAACAAATTGTTGTTTGAAAGACCTAATGATTGCAAGTGTTTGAATTATGATTGTGTTATGAATTTGAATATGAAAGATGGTTGTTCGAAAAGGATCCACTGGGTTATGTGCTCACTCTTTCCTTTCTTATTTTTTTTCAGGAACGTGAAACCTATGAAGCAGTTGAACATGGATAGTTCTTAGAAAGTTTCTGCCTTATTCATTTTTAGAATATTTAAGGGCATGTTGCCCAAAGTTTAAATCTTTTCTACTAAAAAGTATTTTAAAATTTTTTGCTATAATAATTAGTTTTTTTTTGAGATGTTTAGTACTTTCAATTTTTTTCTACTATGAATAAAATAATTTGAATTTCTTTATCTCTTTTAATTTGCCATTATTTTATTACAGTAAAATTTTGTATTTTTGAATTTTTATAAAAAGGCACAAGATATTGAAAAAGAGAAGAACATGTGTGTGTCATTTGTAAAGTAACACCAGCCTGAATTGCCAGTTGATTAAGTCCACTATCAAGAGAATGGTGGTTCTATCCAATGCTTAAAGATACGGGGGTTGGGGTGTTACAAGCGTGGTATCAGAGCTTAGGCATTAGTTGTTGGGCTAAGAATAGAAAGTTTCCTATGATACCAAGCCTGATATCAGAACCTAGGCATTAGTTGTTGGGCCAAGAACGAAAAGTTTCCTTTGATACCTAGTGTGGTATCAGAGCTCAGTTATTAAAAACACTAGGCTAGAATTAGAAAATCAATCAGTGGCTGTTTGACTAGAATTAGAAACTCAAGCTTAGGGTTTCACCTTGAATTGATTGAATTTATAATGCCCTACCTTCTATTTTTGAAATTGAAGAACGTTTTAGAAAGTGTTTTCAAAAAAAGAAAATATATGTTTTGAAATATTTTGTTTGGATACAAAGAGTAGAAGTTGAGCTGATAGTGGGTAAGCCTTGTCCCGAGTAAAGTTAAACATTGAAAGGAAGGTGGGTTATCCCGCCCTAGAAAGCATAGTTGCTAAGCAAACTTTGGTTTCGCCATCCAATCTGAAGGTTGTCCCACCAGTTTACATGAGTGGTCTGAGTTGAAAAACACTCTTACTTTCTATTAAAGAAAACAAGAAGGTTGGAAATTAGGGCAAAGAATTGATTAGAAATCGAAAAAGATGCCAAAGGTGGTATTTTGACTAGACAAAGGTTGTAAGTCAACCAAAATCGAACCCTAGGTCCAGAGAAAAGACCTTAGGTAGAAATGGGTGTAGCCATGGGTGGCACAATGGATCAAAAGCACAAAACTCTAGGACATAGGCTGGAGACTAATACTTGTGTGAAAGTAGAAAATTGTTTGATCAGGACACGAGACCGGGAAGCTTCTATAATTTTTGGTTTCTATGTAGTATGGGATGCATAGGAATTCGGGGTTATGGAGGAAGCCTGGACTCGGAGAATGATGGACCATGTGTGGTAAATGATCGGTAACTCTAGCAAAACGGGTTTCTCTATGCTCGCTGGTATGGGACGGTTGAGTATAGTGGACTCAAAAACCTTAGTTATAGAGCAATTTGCAAAATTGTTTGGGTGCGGCTCTATTCTGAGTAAAAGCCTAAGTGGAAGGGGTAGAGTGGTATGAGACACTTGAACCTAAAAGCTTAGGTGGAAGCTTGGAACCATGCTGTGCTAGCTTGATTGTAAGATTGTATGATATGCATGTTGTAATGTTTATTTGCTTTATAACCAAATCCTGTACCTAATACACATGAGAAAAAAACCTAGAAGAAAGACTTTAGGCCATTGAACAAATCGAGAACCTAGAAACATGAATCTAGAGCCATGATAGTATGAATATTTGACACATACTAACACTTTGCTCAATTTACAAGTAAATGACTGGAGTTAGGAGGTACGTCACTCGATCCACCAACTCTGAGGAAACTGAACAACGACAACAGGACCTGCCTACTGGGATGGAGGCACGGATGGAGGCATGAATGGAGGCACAGATGGAAGCCATGATGAATGAAATATTGCAGAGGGTATTATATCAACTGAGAAAGACACTTACACAAATAATCCCTCACGTGGCTCCTCAACCTTAAGTACCTGAACCTATTCCAATCCAAGTCCCAGCACCAGTACCTCAGGAATGTCAAAGGAATCTAGAGGACCTAGAAGATGAAAAACAAAAGAAGATGTTGTTGGATTTGCAAAAGTTTCACAGAAGAAGATGCTGTTGGATTTGCAAAAGCTTCACCCTCCCTTATTCGATGGAACTATTGACTACATCTCTGCTAATCACTGGTACCAAGAGATGGAGGAGTTACTAAATGTGCTGAAGGTGACGGGTTCAAGACGAGTAGCACTAGCCAAACACCATTTCAAAGGACTAGCCTATGGATGGTGGAGGATGATGCAAATGGATCCCAACATTGATGTTGGGACCATAACCTGGGGAGAGTTCAGAGAAAAATTTTACGACAAATAATTTTTGGAGGCAACTCTCAGAAAGCTGCAAGAAAACTTCGTTAGACTCAACCAGAGGGATCTCACAGTAACTGAATACGAGAGGAAGTTTATTGAGCTGGCCAAATTTTCTCAAGAACTGATCCGGGAAGAAAGAATGAAAGCCAACAGATTTGCACAGAGTCTCAAGATCAAGATCTGAAAGGTCATCATGGCATTGGGCCTCCGAACCTACAAGAAAGTTGTTGAATGGGCCCTAATTTTGGAACAAGAGCTCAACCTGAAACAAAGGTTGAGAGGAAAGAATAAGCGAAACGAAAATGGAAAGGACCAACAAGCGACCCAAAAGAAAAACAAAAGTGGTAAGGCTCCACAAAAACAGGGGCAAAACAAAGACGACTCAAGGAAAGAAGCCAAGAGGCTAAGATTGTGTTTTGTATGCAAGCAGAAGGGTCATTTGGCAAAAAATTGCCCAACTGCACCAGCTCAGGCTTCCCAGCAGCAACAATAAAATACTCAGGGAGGAAGTCAGAATGGGCAACCACAAGCCAAACAGAATCAAAATGCCAATCAAGGGCAAAACCAGGGTCGTGGTCAAAACCAGGGCCGTGGTCAGAACCAGGCCAGAATGCTCGTGGTTGAGACCCAGGAAGACTAGGCCCTTGCAATAGAAGGCACATTCCCATTGTTTAGTGTTTCTGTGAGACTGTTGTTTGACTCGGGTGCCTCAAAATCTTTTATCTCTAAAAAACTAGCAGATAGGTTATAACTTGTGACAAAAACAATGCTTGTGACTTTGAATGTGTCCACACCAATAGGGACCATTGTGGCTTCAAAAAAGATGTGTAGTTGTGACCTTAGGTTTGGGGATAAACTTTTAACAGTCGACCTATATACCCTACTTTTCTATGGCTATGACGTAATCTTGGTGATGGATTGGTTAGACCAGTACCAGGCCCAGATAGATTTACCTAAGAGACGTGTAACCATAACATTACCTTCTGGGGAGATCTTTAAAATCAGTGGGAATATGTGGAGACTACCAAGGAGTCCAACCCTAACCTTGTTGAATTGTCTGAAGCAGACGAATGAGTTCGAGGAACTGTCTGAAGAAGAACCTACCGACTTGAAGAATATTCACGACTTAGTTGTAGTCAGTGAGTACGAGGATGTGTTTCCAAATGACTTACCTAGACTACCACCAGCTAGAGAGTTAGAGTTCATGATTGGACTTCACCCTGAAAACAACCCTATAGCCATACCTCTTTATAGAATGGCGCTAGCAGAACTAATTGAGCTGAAAACTCAACTAGACAAGCTCAAGGAGAAAGGTTTCATCAGGCCGAGTGAATTACCCTAGGGAGCCCCAGTACTATTCATTAAAAAGAAGGATGGTTCCTTACGACTGTGTGTCGACTACCGGAAGTTGAATCAAGCTACAGTAAAGAATAAATATCCCTCACCAAGGATTGACGACCTATTTGATCAATTACGAGTAGCCACTCATTTCTCTAAAATTGATCTTAGGTCAGGATATCATTAGCTGAGGATTCGAGAGTCTGACATTCACAAGACGACCTTTAGAACAAGATATGGAGACTTTGAGTTCACTGTGATGCCCTTTGGTTTGACCATGCCCTGGTGGCCTTCATGGATTTGATGAACCGAGTGTTTAGACAATAGCTTGACCATTTTCTAGTGGTATTTGTGGATGATACCCTAATCTACTCTAAGTCAAAAGCTGAGCACCTAGAACACTTAAAGATCGTGCTAAAAACCCTCAGAAGAAACCAACTATATGCTAAATTCAGTAAGTGCAAGTTTTGGAAGGAAACTGTCAAGTTCCTAGGCCACGTTGTATCAACAAAAGGTATTGCTGTAGTCCCATAAAAGGTAAAAGCCATCATGAACTAGAGGCAACCAAAGACAGTAACAGAAATCAAAAGTTTCTTGGGCTTGGCAGGCTACTACAGAAGGTTCATTAAGGACTTCTCTAAGTTGGCAAAACGTTTGACTAAGTTGACCAGAAAAGAAATTAAGTTCCAGTGGGATGAGAAATGTGAACAATCATTCCAAGAACTGAAGACAAGATTGACTATGGCTCCTGTTCCAGTCACCCCAACTCCTGGTGTTACTTACACATTGTATACTGATGCCTCACTGAGTGGATTGGGCGCAGTCTTAATGCAAGAAAAGCAAGTCATCGCTTTTGCCTCAAGACCACTAAAGGTCCATGAGAGAAATTACCCTACTCACGACCTAGAGCTAGCAGCCATTGTATTTTCCCTGAAGATTTGGATACACTACCTTTATGGTGAGAAATTCGATCTATTTTTAGATCACAAGAGCTTGAAGTACATCTACACGCAAAAGGAGTTGAACCTCAGGTAACGGAGATGGATGAAGTTCTTGAAAGACTATGATTTTCAACTACACTACCATCTAAGGAAGGCCAATGTAGTAGTTGATGCCTTGAGTAAGAAGTTCAACAAACAGGAGGAAGAGAAAGGCCATATGTACCAGTTGATTGAAGATTTTAGGTTGGGTTTAAACCTTAATGAGAAAGAAGCCTATCTTTACAATATGTCTTGCCAATCAGACCTATTACATCAGATCAGGGATGAACAGAGGCAAGACAAGCGGCTTGCTCAACTAATTGAAGGAGTCACGCAAGGAAAACATACTGACTTCAGGATGGATGCTGAAAACATCCTAAGACTCGGGAAAAGGATATGTGTTCCTCAGCAGGGACAAAGTAAGCAGGTCATGCTTGATGAAGCCCATCAAACTAAGTATACCATGTACCCTGCTGGGAATAAGATGTACCAGAACCTTAGGAATACCTATTGCTGGAGAGGAATGAAAAGGGACATAGCCAAATACGTCTCTAAGTACTTAACATGTCAACAAGTGAAAGCAGAACATCGGATATCCTTTGGAATGTTACAACCACTCCCAATCCCTGAATGGAAGTGGGATAACATTGCCATGGACTTCGTCAGTAGTTTACCCAAAAACCACAGAGGAGAAGATATCATTTGGGTGATAGTGGATTGTCTCACCAAAGTGGTTCACTTCTTGCTAATCAGATCCATAGACCAAGTCAGTAAGTTGGGAGAAATCAATGTAAAAGAAATTGTCAAGCTTCATGGTGTGCCCAAGACTATCGTGTTTGATAGAGATACTCGCTTTACTTCACAGTTTTGGCAGAGTCTATAGAAGGAAATGGGTACTAAACTCACCATGAGTACGACATTTAACCCTCAGACGGATGGTCAGTCTATGAGAGTTATCCAGATTTTGGAAGATATGTTGAGGTCTTGCGTTTTAGATTTCAAGGGGAATTAGAGCAAGTACTTACACTTGGCAGAGTTTGTGTAACACCCCAATTTTCGACCGGACTTCCGTTCACGTGTGAATCATCGTCCGACGAAAATCGAGATGCTACCTAAAATTTTTCTCTCACCCACCAACAAAAATAAGAAACTATTTTAGGCATTTCTCAAAATATTCACAGGATTAAGCGACACAAATTATCAATAACGCAGCGGAAATCCTTAAAATCATTTATTCGAACTGAAATCATTAAACAAATAAAGTCATTTAAAGGTAAAACAATTAAATTTAAAACCAAAGTAAATTACATTAAGATAATCTAGTAAGGTACATAAAAACTTAACTTCCAAGTACCCTATCCCTGACAACCTCCCCAAGAGGTGTACAAACAAAGTGCGGGTCTTCTGAAGTAAGTCAGCAAACTCTATGTCCAAATATACCTGAAAAATATAATGGGTGAGCTCGAAAGCCCAGTGGATCATTCCTACACATCACGGGCATTATACAGACCCAATCCAAAACATTACAAACACTTTTAAGCATTAGGCGTTTCAAGCATTAAATTATTTGTTGTAACCTAAACCGGAAGAGTTGGTTAGACTCTCAATATTCCTTTGTGATTCAGGATGGAAATAAGTGCATGCAATTTGGCCAAAAACAAGAATCAAGAACATCAACATCCAAGGATAAGTAACGCTATGCAGCCTATTACTTATCCCCATGCACACCATGCGGCCTGTACATGTGAATCACAGTCTAAGGGACAGTAATGCTATGCAGCCAATTACTAAGGTAACGTTATGCAGCCTG
>JAJIYU010006657.1:0-20262 GCA_030144865.1 Tinospora cordifolia
GGGACACCTAAAGGCACCCTTTCGGGCTGAAACTAGAGGCATTGTAGACTCCATAATAGAGTTTCCAGAAGGTATAAAGACTTGACCTTAAACTCTTATGGATGTGTCTTGTTATACATGCAAATATGCCATAATTGTAGGGTGCTAGAGCAAATTTCCTTGTGTTTTTTAGAATATAGCAGAATATTGATGGAATGATAGGCCTGTTTTTGATGTTGCATGCTACTGATTCGAAGTGGTTGTGATTAGTGAATATGTTATGACCTGTAAGCTGTAAGTAGACACAAGGAACAACTGATAGAATGGCGATTGAATGAGGGAAAAGAACACTAGAAGATTGTAGAATCCTTAAACCCAGAAATTTCCTGCAATCTGTCCGAAATTTTTGAAATAAAATTGACTGAACAAACCATGATAGATTGAGCTGAAACTTGGTGGAGAGACCCCTAGATATGTCTAGAAGTTGCCTAAAAAATTTTAGAGTATTCTGACGTGTGTAGCTAAGTCAACTAAGGCAAACAGTCACTGCCTGTCACAGGGGATACGGGATCTCTGTATTTTTTGTTATTATGCTTAGAAACCTTAGTAAATGAGGTCCAAAAATTATAATTTAAAATTCTAGGGAAACCTTAGGAAGTCTAGAATAGTTCTGCAAATTTGGCGCAAATCCGATGAATGGATTGCCTGCAAAAAAATCGAGAAAATGATTGCGCAGATAAGGTCATAGGCTAAGGTTTGTGCCTAAGTGATGGGAATTGGGGATATTGACCCTTTTTGGCCCAATTAACCCCATAAAGGCCAGAATTGACCCTGTTGACCAGCTAGGTCAGCAAATGATAAGTTGATTAGGGTTGACCAAGATTGACCAAGGTCAATCAAATGGACTTAGTAACTAAGGCAAGGTAAATGAACATATATGAACTATTCTTGACTAGGTCAAGTAATTGAGTAACCAATGATGTAGAATTAGAGTGAGCCAAATCCAATATTAATGTTAAGAAGTTGCGTTGATTTTGCAGGACCCAGTGCTAGCGGGACGCGACCGATCGAGAGAGGAGCACTGGTAGCGGAGCATCCCTGTGAGTAGTGTTTTATAACTCATTTCTTAGAGCTTGTTATTCTGTGCATTATGAAAATGGATTACATATTGTGATCGACTTGCATTCTTTTAAATGGGTTTTAAATGAAAAGTGCACCGAGATTTGAGGTCTGAGAGTACACGGTTAGGGTGAGTTGTGTTGGTCTCTTATACGACCCCGAGAGGTGACCACCTAGCACAGAGTGCCCACTATGGGGTTCTGTGGGCCTACGATGATGGCAACGGCAATAAGACCTAATCGAATTCGACATGATGCGCCTAACTGTTTGCAACCTGCTCGAGTGATTTTTAATCGCCTCGGAGAGCTTGCGAGCCTCGGTGAATGTTTTTCATTATTTAACTGTTTTTGAACGAAGGTGCACAACTGCATTATGATTTTGAATTGTGTTTACTGTTGCATTCACTTGCATAATGTTATTGCCCATGCATTTATTGCACATGTTTTAACTGTGGAATACTTTTTTTAAGTTTGAATTAGACTGCATTACTCACTGAGCCGCCGTGGACAATTAGGCTCACTACTCTAACTTTTCAGGTTCTTCAGCAGCGAATAAGGGCAAGGGAGTGGTCATCGCCTAGAGCCGCGTTCCCTTACTCTTTTTGGTAGGAATTCTTTGTATTTCCCTTTCTGTTATTGTCTTTGAGGGTTAGGATCTATGTATAGGGATGAGGATGGCTTGTATATAATGAACAGTCTCTCTCGTTGCTACACATGTATAATGACCCATTTTGGAAATATGAAGTTTTTATCGCTATTCGTATGTTAAATTTCTTCTGCGTTCCTTATAATTACTCTGATAGTGTGTGATGTGGTGTTGTATGTTGAGGCTTAACAGTGTCTTGGCAAGCTCGGCTTGCGAACGGGTTTGTTGGGACACTGTGCCGGTCGGTTCGCCCTTCACCCTAGGGAAGGGGTCCCGACATTTGATAACATAAAATCAGTTAATAGATGGGTATCCAAATTCATTAATATAAAAAGCAGCAGATAAGTATATCAGAATATATATATATATATATATATATATATATATATATATATAGAGAGAGAGAGAGAGAGAGAGAGAGAGACAGACACACACACACACATTCAACTCACTTATATTAAATAATAAATAATTACAACTTCATACACAACATAAAATATAGTTATCTAAAACAATATTAGTTATGAATGTATATGTATATAAATTACATAAATTGGTTATATAAATTTGGGGTATATTAAATTTATGAGTGAAGATGATAATTCTAAAAATATCTTAGGTTGAGAATCCAAGACTGTTGGGACTACAGTGTGAATCTCCAGATCATCGGACGTCGAAACAAGTGGAAATGACTACTATGCTCTTTTATGTTATTTTAGTTTTAAATATGGAATATGATTGTATGTTTATTTGATTGAATACCTAGGAGCATGCTAGGGTATAATTATGTCATAATTATGATTGACTGATTTCATGCATGTATGATGTGATGAGTAATATGTTTTATGTGTTAAATAACATGTGTTATAATCGTGTGTATATTAAACTTATGTTTTCACAATTTTTTTTAGTTATGTGTGGAAAGTATAAGACGTTGAGCATGTTAAACACTTTAAGATCACTGTAATCAAGAACTAAACCATGTACCAACTCAGTGAGTCACAATTGATTACTGTGGGTGTTTTCAAATTATGAAATTGATCTTATATTTAAAATGGAACACTGGTTTGGACCCTAACTCCCGAACATTGGATGATGGGCATGACCCTCCTTATCATTAGCACTAGGCGCTCGTTGTTTTAATGATTACAGTGAGGATAGTCCTTTTGATGTAAATGTTAACTGAAAAATAATCAAATTGCTTGAAATGCTTAATGTTTGATAAGTGTTTGCATATTCTATATTTTAACTTTAATAATACTATTAGAGCTCAATCAGTAGGTTACTAGGCAGGATAAAAACTTAGACTATAGAGTACTAAGCTAGATGTTCCTGTGATACCAAAGGTGGTATCAGAACTCAGTTAGTAAATATACTAAGCAAAGGTTAGAGCCTAAGCTAGAGAGTACTGGTCAAGTGTCTAAGGTATAAACCATGGGCTGCCAGTTAAATGGAGGAACTATGCAGCAGTAATGTTGAGTCTATAGGTCTAGGAAAAGAGACCATAGCTAGAGACGTCGGTATTGCCAATGAGGCACAGTGGATCATAAATAAAAACTTTTAGGGCATAGGTTAGAGATTGAAAATGTGTAAAAACAAAGCACTTGCTTGGTTAGGACACGAGATCGGGAGGATACTTGTATCTTTGGTTTCTACATGGTATGGGATGCATAAAAAGTCAGAGATATGGAGGAATCCTAGACTCGAAGATTGACAGACCATGTTTGATGAATGGTCGGTGACTTTAGAAGAGCTTATTTTCCTATGCTTAGCTGGTATGGGACAATTAAGCATAGTGGGTTATCGAGACATTTGTGAAATTGTATAGGTGTAGTGAGATTTCTATGTAGAAGTCTATGTTGCTAAGCAAGGGTGGTATGTGACATTCGAACTTGGAGGCATAGATGGAAGCTCAGAAGTCTTTCTATGCTAGCGTGACATTGTATGAATACATTTGTTATTGTTTTGTATTTTGAAATATGTATATCATGAAAATTTTTACTATTGAGCCCAAATCCTATAGCCAGAAAACATCAGAGGTTTCTGAACAACCTCACTATGGACTTAGAAATATAAACTAATAGGCCACTGAACAAACGAGATCCTATAAACATGCATCTAGAATCATGATAACACGATTGATACACATGTTTCAACATTGTTAATATGTTGATTGTGTAGATGGAATCACAAAGAAGTGCGAATAATAGTAACAACAATCATGATAAGAAGGAATTTCAGTTGGGTTACTATGATGACCCAGGTTTTAACCGAAGATATAACCAACAAAATCATAAAAACAAAAGTGGGTGGATTGATGATTCGAACGAGGAAGAACAACATGTGGAGCTCACACTTAGTTGGGCAGAAGAGATTATAGCTTTTCATCGTGGATTGAGGCTTGAGATTAGACAAAGGCTTTCACCATATGATTTCTGGTCACTTAAAGAAATCATGGAGAGAGCTAAATATATTGAAAAAGAATTGTCCATTGAGGGCAACAATTAGACACTTTTAGGAGTAATGATAGAAAAGATGTAATAGGGACTAGTCATTTTCTTTGGTACAAAGTTTTGATATTTTATTATTAAGATTCATGTAAAGACTTTAGGTTTCATATAGAATGAATGAAATGTTATTGATTTATATTGATGTTGATAAATTGTTTACATGGACATTGATGATTGAGATTATGAGGACTAAATAAAAATTTGGTTTGTAAAAAATAGCTAGGTACAAGAAGAATTTCATAAGAGCTGCCACTACTGACGAGGCTGAACAGCAAGGATAGGGGGCACATGCTAACACTACTAAGGCTGAGATAGGGACTGTGTTGACTCTTGAGTTGTTGACTGAGATCACCAGGAGGGTTACTAAGTAGGTCATGAGGGCACTGCCCTATATGCAGCCACAGGCGGCACCACAACTGCAAATACAGATTCAACACCAAGAGCAGCAGGCACCCTTATCTAAGGTTTCGATCCGTCAGAAAACAAATGATGATGTTGAGGATAAGGAACAGAGACAAATGCTTATGGAGTTATAGAAACTTCGCCCATCACAATTTGATGGCACATTTGATAGCATGACAGTTGACCACTAGTATCAAGAGCTCAATAAACATCTAGATGTGTTGGGGGCAACAGGTTCCCGTAGAGTTGCACTTGCGACCCATCAGTTTAAGGGACCAACCAGAAGTTGGTGGAGAATGTTGAAAGTAGATCTGAACACCAATGTTCGACAAATGAGCTGGGAGGAGTTTAAAGAAATATTTTATGAGAAATTTTTTCCATAGGCAACCCTGAGACAGATGCAGTCAGAGTTTATTAGACTGACTCAGAGGGACATGACAGTAGTTGAGTGTGGGACTAAGTTCACTGAATTAGCTAAGTTTACACCTGAATTGATAAAGAGGAGCACATGAGGGCTAATCATTTTGCTAAGGGTCTGAAAATGGATATCCGAAAGGAAGTGGTGCCCATGGATCTGAAGACATATAGAGAGGTTGTGAAAAAGACACTACAGGTTGAAAGAGAGCTCAACCTCGAGCAGAGGTTGAAGAATAGGAACAAGAGGCCAGAAAATGATAGAGACTACTATAGGGGTCAAAAGAGGCAGAATGGTGATCAACCTCAACAACACCAAAATCAATCCCAAAGAATTAGATACCACAGGCATAGCAGGACCATGCTGAAATGGATAGACAATTGGCAGGGAGCATGTTTTCACTGTGGTAAGAAGGGACACATTGCTAGTGATTATTAAACAAAGCACCATAGATCCAGAACTATGGTCAAGGCAGGAATTAAGGGGGTCGTGTCTAGCAACAGCCACAACCACAACAGCAATAGACTGAGTAGAATCAGAACAGAGGACAAAATCAAGCTCGATTGTATGCTATGGTAGATGGACAGGTGGATCCAGCACCACCCGTTGAAGGTCCATTTTTACTATTTAATGTTGCTGTGAAAGTATTATTTGATTCGGGTGCTACTAAGTCATTTGTTTCAGAAAACTTAGTTAAAAGATTACAATTAGTGACTTCCACACCACCAGAACCTTTATATGTATCAACCCCCATAGGGAGTATAGTAACTTCTCAAAAGATTTGCACATGTGAATTGAGATTTTGGCACAGACTAATAACTGAAGATCTCATAGTACTACCTTTCCATGGTTATGATGTGATATTGTGCATGGACTGTTGAAATAGCACCAGGCTCTGATTAATTGTCTGAGACAGAGAGTCACATTGACTTTACCATCTGGTGAGTTGGCGAAGATCTATGGTGAAATTTGAAAACTACACAAAAACTCCAAGGTGGCAATGTTATACAGCATGAGCCAAGGGGAGGATTTTCAGAATCTGATGGATGAAGAAGTGTCAAAGACTCATTCAAGGATACAAGACATTGTGGTAGTGAGAGACTACGTGGATGTATTTTCAAATGACTTGCCAAGACTACCACCACAAAGGGAAGTATAGTTCAAGATTGAAGTTTATCCAGGAATTGATCCTACAGCTATTCCACCTTAGAGGATGGCACCTATTGAACTGAAGGAGTTAAAGACTCAATTAGATGAACTTCAGGCAAAAGGTTTCATCGTCCAAGTAAACCACCTTGGGGTGCGCTAGTGTTATTTGCGAAAAAAAAAGATGGGTCTATGCGATTATGCATTGATTACAAGAAGCTAAACAATGTTACTATGAAGAATAAGTATCCATTACCTAGAATTGATGACATATTTGATCAATTAAGAGGAGCCACATATTTCTCTAGGATTGATCTAAGGTCAGGATATCACCACTTGTATTCGAGAGTCAAACATTTCAAAAACAACATTTAGAACCAAATATGGTCTCTTTGAGTTCACTGTAATACCTTTTGGTCTGACTAATGCACTAGCAGCTTTTATGGATTTGATGAACATGGTTTTCAGACCTTACTTGGACCAGTTTGTAGTAGTTTTTATGGATGACATCTTGATTTATTCAAAATCAGAGGAAGATCATCTGAGACACTTAAAGATTGTTTTGGAGACTCTTAGAAACCACCAGTTGTATGCTAAATTTAGTAAATGTGAATTTTGGATGGAGATGGTAAAATTTCTTAGGCACGTAGTATCTGTTGAAGGCATATCTATTGATCCAAAAAAAATAGAAGCGTCATGAACTAGAAACAACGACGGTCACTGAAATTAGAAGTTTCTTAGAGTTAGCTGAATATTACAGGCGATTCATCCAAGACTTCTTTAGGTTAGCAGACCCTATGATAAAGCTAACTCAGAAAGGAGTCAAGCTTATTTGGGATGATAAATGTGAGTTAGCTTTCCAAGAGTTGAAGAAGAGACTTATTCAGCCCCAATACTTATTACTCCAACCCATGCAGTGGGTTATACACTCTATACTAATGCGTCAAGGAATGGTTTGGGTGTTGTACTAATGCAGGACGGTAAGGTTGTCGCTTACTTCACGACAACTAAAGGTACATGAACAAAACTATCCAACTCATGACTTGGAGCTAGCAGCTATTGTTTTTGCCTTGAAGATTTAGAGACATTACTTATATGGAGAGACATTCAACTTGTACTCGGACCATAAAAGTCTGAAATACATATATACTCAAAAGGAGTTGAACCTCAGATAGAGAAGATGGATGAAATTCTTAAAAGATTGTGACTTTCAGCTTTACTACCATCCAGGAAAGGCAATGTTGTAGCAAACGCCTTAAGCAAAAAATATAGTGAAATTGAAGAAGAAAAAGGTCAAATGTATTAGCTGATAGAGAGTTATAATTTGGGTTTACGATGCATGGTATTATAAGGTCAAATGTATTACCAAATACATTGCATATTAGTAGACAATGGCAACCTAATCAATATTCTTTATTGATTAACATTTGAGTAGTTGGGATTAAAGAAAGAATGGCTAATACCCACTGACATAACTTTCCTAGGGTTTACGAGGCATAGCATTATCCCAAATGGAGGATCACCTTACCTATAATAGTAGAAAAAAGAAGAGCACAAGGTAACAACCATGGTCAACTTCTTTGTCATTAACAAGGCATCAACCTACAACGTTATGATAAGAAGGCTACTTTTGAATGACCTTAGAGCAGTGTTTTCCACCAACCACCAAGCTATGGACTTCTTGGTTGACCAAGGAGTTGGAATAGTATAAGGGACCCACGTGAGTTAAGAGAATGTTACATAACCACTCTCAAAGTAAGAACACTAACTAATACTAAGGAAAAAAAAGGAAGAGTTAGAGCGAGTAGAAGAATCATTTGAGAATGACATCAACATTAGGATGGATGCCTCATGCATGGAAATTCAAGATAAGTGGAAAGAAGTCACGATAACCGAGAACCCAAAGAAGACTATGAACATCGAGACCACTTTAGGAGAAAATCTAAAGATCAAGATCATTAAGGTGCTTAAGAAATGTCGAGATGCTTTTGTCTGGTCCCATTATGATACTTCCATAATATCGACAAAATTGTGATACACTAGCTAAACATGAGCCCCTCTGTAGCTCTAGCTCAAAAAAAAGAGAAGACTGCTTAGCACAAAGCAAGCACAAACCTTAAGAGAAGATGTGAATAGAATCCTTATAGCCAACTTCATCCATGAAGTCACCAAACCTAAATGATAAGCAAATGTGGTAATAGTGAGAAAGCTCAATGAAACGTGGAGGATGTTGACAATCCCGCAGTATACGAGATCGCAATGGTAATATACGGTAGAGATCGAATATCGTCCTTAGGGAACGGATACTAGTTAACTATGGTAAACCCAGTCTAATATCAATACTCACTTTATTAAGGCTCCTAATTGAATTTGAAGTGTTAAAATCCTAATTTAAATTGAAAAGAATTAAAATCAATAAAATCTTGTTCTGAAAACTATTTTGATTAATTATCTAGAATAGTAAACTCTCTTGTTCTCACCCTCAATTCAAATTCTAATTAATTCAACTCCTAGTTATGTAGGCTCTAACACTTCTCATCAAAGCCCTCTCCCGAGACACCTTAACACCTACTAGTCTTATTCCCTAATACCCTCTCCCAAGGCGCACAGTTAACAATATAATGTTTTGCACATTGTAATCACGTGCAATCTCCTAAACAATCGACAACCTCCTGGTCAATCAATTGATCTAAGTCTATATTATGATTTTCTAACCATTAAACCTCTCTCCCGAGTTAGTTTAACAATTTATGATCATATTGTTCATTGCCAGTAAACAATAAGCATTAATCACCCAAAATATAAAACAAAACATCAAAATCAATTAATGAGATTACTGAATCTTAGGTTTCTACAATAGAAATTTACATCCTAGACTTTAAATCAAACTAGCCAGACATAGTATTGTATTCAGACAAATAGAAAATACAAAATATCATACTCAAGCCTTGATCCTTAATCTTCAATTCTTCTCTATTTTCGCTCTTTTTCTTCTCTAGGCCCTCAAAGTCAACAATTTTCAAACTTAAAAAACTCTTCTAAAACTTAATACATCATCCTATATATAGTAAACAAATTAAAAACCCTAAAAACTCTTATAAAAAATCATAAAATTATAAACTAATCACATTACCGCGGTTAGTGACCGTGATAATCTCAGTATACATCATAAAACTCGAAATCTGAATTCTGGTGATCGTAGTCACTGACCTTAGTCATTCATCTGTTCCAAGATTTTCCTTTTGGTTACCATGGAACCTACATAACTAGGAGTAAAATTAATTGGAATTTGAATAGAGTTTACTATTCTAGATAATTAATCAAAATAGTTTTCAGAACAAGATTTCATTAATTTTAATTGTTTTTAATTTAAATTAGGATTTTAACAATTCAAATTTAATTAGGAGCCTTAATAAAGTGGGTATTGATATTAGATTGGGCTATAAGATAGGTAACTAGTATCCATTCCCTGAGGATGATACCTGGTCTCTACCATATATTACTATTGCGATCTCATACACTTGTGAGATTGTCAACAAGTTTTTGTTGACATCAACGAATTGCCTAGCGTGTTCTTGAGAGTGGATTTATCGGCCCACAATGCTTAAAGATGCTTACCAATTTGTGAAGACATGTGAAGCTTGCCAAAAGTAGCGTAACATCTCAAAGTGGAATGAAATGACTCTTAATTATTTCGTGGAAGTCAAATTATTTGATGTATGGGCCATTGACTTCATGAGACCCTTCCCACCATTTGATGGGAAGCAATATATACTATTGGCAATTGATTATGTTTCCAAGTGGATCCTCCTGGTTCTAGTGACTGCAGTCGCTGACCTCAGTCATTCATCTGTTCCAAAAATTCCCTTCTGGTTACCACAGTCATTGAAATGATTACTGTGGTAACCAGTGTGATAATCTTTTTTTCAAGTTTTCTTAGCTTTTCTTCCAATTACCTCAGTCAGTCGTTCATCTACCATGGTAATTAGTAGCTCCTTCATGTTTTCAACCTTTCTTTGCTTCTCTATGCTGTAATCTTCTCTTTGTTTTATTCCTGACCTGCACAAATATTAAAAACCTTCCCCAGACATCATATTCTCATAAAAATGTCATAAACGACACATAAATGTTTTCAAATGCAATTAAACATGCAAATTACATATAAATGTCATACAACTAAATATGCACAAACAAATTTAATTTCCTACTAAAGTTTTATAAAATACATATAAATTACACACAATAATGTTAGTCTGCTATGCAACTCACAAATACCCCCAAACTTAGACTATTATTCGTCCCTGAATAATGACTCAAACACTAAATCTACATGCCATACCATATACAGTTGAATCCTTCTTCCCACATCATTGTAACCTCAATCATTCATTCCTATAGTTTACAACTCATTAACACGTCCCTAAGGTTGCTCAGGTTGTCTAGATTTTCAGCTCATCTTCTATTTCTCTTCAACTTCATCCTCTCATTTGTCAGTATATTGGTCCTCCTAGACCTTATAAATGTGCTGCAGCTACCATTCTACTTGTAGAATTCCTCTCCTTATACCTAAACACACAAACTCTCTAAATTTTCTCCTCTATCTATCCTTTACTTGGGTCCAAATTTAGTTAGGATTAGTGATCTTTTCTTTAGGTTGTAACGTGGTTTAACTTAAGGTACAAGTGTAATAGGATTTTTATTTCTAACTCTAGTGTATTGTCATAGCAATAATACAACCTATTTTATTTGATTCCCTCAATGTAACTTTATCCTTTCTTGATCAATCCCTTGTTTTTGTTCGTTCATGCTCAACATCTTGCTTTCATGGTTCCCCCAAACTCATTTCATTCCATACACTTAAATCAATTTCCATTTATGTGCACTATAAAAAGTAGGAGGATCCACTTTCATTGACAATATTGAGATACTAAATATAATAATATATTTTTTAAAAACAAAACAAACCATCAAAACACAAACTGAAACTCTTATATCTTAATGCCAACATCCCTTCCTTCTTCATATCATCAAAATAAGAATTATTACGACTATGAGTGCACGCAAATAGGTCCAATAGAAACATACATGAAAGGCTAGAGTGTTTATCATATATAATGTTCAGGTTCATCACAAGAAAACATGATTTAAGGCTCAAAATTGGCTACAAAGGATTAGTAATTCTAGGACTGGCCTTTAGGTTATGGCTCAAACAAAGATGGCCTACATCATTTCCCTTCTAAAGTTCTCCCTAAGCAATGTTCAAGATAGATTTGATTACTTCAAGAGTTCGCAGGAAATTCATTCTACTTGTAGTTTGGCTTTCACTCTTCACTTTCCTCAGTTTCATATTCTCAATCTACCTAAGACTATAGGGTTCCATGAAAGTCAAATTTCAGACAAACCAAGCATACAGAATTTTTGAACATACCCTAGTTCTTTGACTTATTTTCCTATAGGAACTTCAAATCTCATTGGTCACTCAGTGAAGGTTTCAATAGTATTGTATGAGTTTAACCTAATTGACACATACTACATGATCTTGGTCCTAACTAGTATAACGAACTGAATACCTAAAACATGCAATATAAGGACAAAAATGAATGAGAAAATAACCCAAAAATAAAAAAATAAAGAAAAATAAACATGAAATGTTGAAGATGTTTAGTCTTCAATGCACATCCCCAAACTTGAAATGTGCTTTGTCCTTAAGATCATAGCTACGCACACACACGGGAGAGGAAAACATATCAAAGACATGCATAACAAAAATGGCAGAGCAGTTAGTTTGGAGGTCACAAAATGACTAAGCAGACAAAATAATGGAGCGAGTCAAATACAATAGGTAACAGTGACAAGAGTGAAGTCGAATATAAATACATCCAAAAAAATGAAATAATAAATAAAGCATCAGTCTCCAAAAACTTTCACCTCCATAATGAAGTCATTATCATTAGCACCATCATCATCATCATCATCATCCCCATCTGTAGGTGGTGCAGGTGGTACCGATGCATCACAACACGTAAGATCCAAATATGGGGCCAAGCAACATGGTGGGGGGTCAGCCTGAGCCATCTCCGGATTCGCTCTATGTAGCCAACGAGTGATACATGTCAAATTGCAACATTGTGAAGCTCTAATGGTTGGGCACTAAAAAATTAGGCAACAGCTGCAGTGGAATGCTCTGGCAAAGTCGAAATTGATGGTTTAGAAGTAGTTTTCCTTTTCTTGACAGGGGCACTGGTGAGCATCTTAACAGCAATGTGATCCTTCATCTTCAGCATAGGCTCACCCTTTTGCCAAACGACCCTTGCCTTTCTACACAACTTTGTGATCAATGTGGGGTGATGCAAGCCAGCATTGGTCTTATCTATGGTTGTCCAAATGGAATTAAAAATTATGGAGCCTATGTTGATCAATAGACCCTTCATAATGCAATAGACAAGGATAGTCCACTCCATAGTCACCCTATTAATAGCCAAGGATGGTGCACAGACTAGATAAAGCCATATCTTAGCAGCAATAGCGAAGGAGCTCTTGGATAAGTTTACTGGCTTGTCATTATAACATGTCCATGAAGCACCATCCACGCAAAGAGTCTTGAGTATATCATCTACATTAAAATTTTCTGCTAAGTGTGCAAAATACTCATCTGGGGTGTCATTAGGAAGTCCATAAACTTCATTTATAGCAGCAGTGTTGAACGAGATCCATATCATAGAATCTTCTTTCTCAGCATCATGTGCATATAATTCTTGAACCACTGAGATTACCAGTGTGGCTGGAGCACAAATCAACCTCTCCCAGTGATGGGAGGCTACTATTGCATCAATACCCAGATCACACTCCTCAGTCATCAACAAGATGCCTCTCTTTGGAATCAAATGGCGGCTATCTCGGATGACTGTATATCTTTGATTGGCAACCGCTGATTTAAAGTGTTGCCTATCCTTAGGTGCTGAAGGCACGGGGGCTTGTCTATCCTTAGAATTTGGATGTTTCATTCGTGGCGGCCTACATTCAATGTCAGTAGGCAAGGAAAACCAAATTGAATAAGTAAGAAACAGAGCAATTATTCACCAACCCAATGTGAAGTGCATTATAACCATCTTAGCTCAATTAAACCCAATAAAATAAGCATTTGCAGCAAAGGAAAATAGTCCATAGTTCATTAAAGCCCAAACAACTATCAGAAAATAAAAAACAAGGCAATGCAAACACTTAATAGTATTGTGTTCAATGCAACAGGATCATCCAAATCCAATGAGTTACTTAATAGAATAGCCAAGGAGTAAAAAAGCACATTCATCACATTGACTTAGGGCTATCCTATATTCAATGCTAAGAAATTGAAAAGGGGGGCATGGAGAAGAAGAAAAATGGGGAAACTAGCCCTAAATGCTCAAATGCTCATGAAACTAAACTAAGCAAAATATTAAATGATGAAAATAGCGTAAAAATAAATAGAAGAATTTACATTATTGGGTTAGAATGCAAAAAATTGCACAAGAGGATCAAGAAGGCAAGAAAATCCTAGAAAAATTCCACCACGCAATGAGAAAAATAACAGTTTCTATGTTTAAATCAATGCAGTTGCCGCGATCATATGCAATGACCGCGGTAATTGCATGTTTTCACGAGAGGGGGGAAAGATAGGTCGTCTGGTAACTACGGTTACCAGCCGTGCAGGCTCAAATGCCAAAAACACTAGTTCTAGTGACCTCAGTCAATGACCGCGGTCACCAGAACACATTTTTTTTTCAAACTCACATCCTAAACAAAACCTAACCATGCCCCAAATAAAATTAAAATTAACAAACATAAATAGCAGAAATTAAATAGTGGGTTGTCTCCCACTCAGCGCTTTGTTTAACGTCATTAACTCAACATGGATACGATGATTTAGTCTTGCAATGCTATTAACTGAACGGTCTCCTTTGATCCTCTATAGAATATTTTCAACTTCTAACCATTAACCTTAAATTGGTGTCCATCCACTAGACTTTGAACTTCAATGGTGCCATAAGGGAAAACTTGTGCAACAAGAAAATGGCCCAACCAACGAGATTTAAGTTTACCAAGGAACAAACACAATCTTGAATTAAACAGTAATACTTGTTGTCCTGGTTTGAACTCTTTCTTTTCAATTAGCTTGTCATGCCAGTTATTGGTTCTCTCCCTATAAATAGTGTTATTTTCAAAAGCTTTATGCCAAAATTCTTCAAGTTCCACCAATTGGAGTAGACAGTTTTTGCCACAAGCTTGTGCATCAAAGCTAAGCTTCTTTATTGCCCAATAAGCTCGATGCTCTAACTCGCATGGTAAATGACAAGATTTGCCATATAGAAGCTAATAAGGGAACATTCCAATGGAAGTTTTAAAAGTTGTTCTATATGCCCATAATGCACCATCTAATTTTAGTGCCTAATCTTTGCGGTTAGTGCCAACAGTCTTCTATAGGATTCTTTGATATGTCTATTCGACACTTCAGCTTGCCCATTTGTTTGAGGATGATAAGGCAAGGCTACTTTGTGGCGCACACCATATTTAGTGAGAAGGTTATTGAATGATTTATTGCAGAAATGCATACCTTCATCACTCACAATTGCTCATGGCGTCCCAAAACGAGAGAAGATATTACGAGAAAAGAACTTTAGTACAACCCTAGCATCATTCTTGGTTGTGGCAACTGCTTCCACCCACTTGGAGACATAATCAGCTGCCAATAATACATATTGCTTCCCATCAGATCGTGGGAAGGGTCACATGAAGTCAATGCCCCATACATCAAATAATTTGACTTCCACAAAAGAATTAAAATGCATTCATTCTTCTTTGAGATGTTACTTTGCTTTTGGCAAGCTTCACATGCCTTCACAAATTGGTAAGCATCTTTAAGCATAATGGGCTAATAAAACCCACTCTCAAGAACACGTCGGGCAATTCGTTGATGACTATAGTGACCCCTATAAGGAAAGGCATGCCAATCATGAAGAACTTTGAGAATTTCAGCTTTAGGAATGTATTGGCGAATAACTTTATCAACACACCTTCGGTAGAGATACAGATCATCCCATAAATAAAACTTAAGCTCATGTATGAAGCGTTTGAGTCGAGCATGAGATAAATCTGGTGGAGTTCTGTTGTAGCTCTATAATTAGCAAAATCAGCATACCATGTTGATCGGTCAATAACAGTCAAGAGATGTTTATCAAGAAAGAGCTGAACTATACTCTTATGATCATTGGTGGTCTCATCAGATAGTTGAGATAAGTAATCAGCTACCACATACCCTTCTTATCTTATATTTCAATATCAAAATCTTGAAGAAGAAGAAGGATCCAACGAATAAGGCGAGGCTTAGCATCTTTCTTAGCAAATAACTGACGTACTGCAGCATGATCTGTGAACATCGTTACATGAAATCCCACAATAAGATCTGAATTTATCACAAGCGAAGACAACAACTAGCAATTCATTGTTTGTAGTAGTATAATTCTTATGAGCATCATCTAAAGTCTTGCTAGCATAGTAGATTGTTTTAAATGCTTTGTCCCTTCGCTATCCCAAAATAGCACCAACAACATAGTCACTAGCATCACACATAATCTCAAATAGCTCTCCCCAAACTGGAGTAGACGTGATGGGCACGGATATGCGTTCCTTCTTCAATGTAATGAAAGCTGCCAAACATTCATCATTGAAATTGAAATCAACATCCTTCTCAAGCAAGTTGCACAAGGGACGACTAATATGAGAAAAGTTCTTTATAAACCAATGATAAAATCCAATATGACCCAAGAAACCGCGGACTTTCTGAATTGAAGTAGGTGATTTGAGATTTTTAGTCACATCTATCTTGGCACGGTCCACCTCTAGTCCTTCAGTAGACACTCAATGCCCCAAAATTATGCCTTCTTGAACCACGAAGTGACATTTTTCCCAATTGAGTAATAGATTCTTATCTTGACAACGTGCTAACACCCGTTCAAGGTTGTTGAGGCAGCCATCAAAAGTTGCACCGAAAATAAAGAAATCATTCATAAATACCTACATAATATCTTCAATCATATCAGCAAAAATGGCCATCATGCATCTTTAAAAAGTAGTGGGAGTATTACAAAGACCAAAGGGCATCCTTTGAAATGCATAGGTGCCATATGGGCAAGTAAAGGTGGTATTCTCTTAGTCTTCTAGAGCAATAACAATCTGATTATATCCCGAATACCCATCTAGAAAACAATAGAAGTCATAATCAGCAATTCTATCCAACATCTGATCTACAAATAGAAAAGGGAAGTGATCTTTTCTGGTGGCTTTATTCAATTTTTTTGTAATCTATGCAAACTCGCCACCCCGTAATCATTCTAGAAGCAATTGTTTATCCCCTATCATTTGTGACCACGGTAATTCCTCCCTTCTTCAGTACCACATGGATGACTCACCCATTCTGAATCTAAAATGGCATAAATAATCCCAACCTTCAACCACTTCATTATCTCCTTCTTAACCACCTCCTTTATAATGGGGTTAAGTCGTTGATGCTCAACTATATGTTTATGGCCTTTTTCCATTAATATCTTGTGCATGCGAATAGCCGAACTAATCCCATGTATGTCTTCAATTGTCCACCCAATAGCGAACTTATGTTCTCTAAGCACTATTATCAATTTCTCTTCTTGAGTAGAGGTTAAGGAAGAGGAAATAATAACAGGAAGTAACTTGACTTCACCCAAATAGATATACTTTAAATGGTTAGGAAGTGGTTTTAAGTCACTGGGCTCAGGAACATCTTGTAAGATTTCAGTTTGAATAGGATTAGGAAAAGATGTATATATGGTAATTGGTTTAGGTGAAGATGCTTGAAGGGCTAAGACATTCAATTTTTCATTTTCAGTTATGGCTTAAGAAGGGGTAAGACAATGGGAAATACAACCAAACATGTCATCTTTAGAGTGCAAGCCACCAAATACCTCAATGATGCAAGAGTCTATTACCTCGATCCACTTGCATTCATGTGAGTTACTAGGGAATTGAATGGACTTGTAAAGATTGAAAACTACTTGCTCTTCATTCGCTCGTAATGTAAGCTCACCCTTGTGTACTACATCAATCAATGCATGGCCAATGGCAAGGAATGGTCTACCCAAAATCAAAGGAATCTCACCAGCTTCTTCCATATCCAAGACAACAAAGTCAATAGGAAGTATAAACTTATCCATCTTCACCAAAACATCTTCAATTATACCCTGTGGATAAGTGAGAGATCTATTAGCAACTGAAGAGTAACTGTTGAAGGTTTGATTTCTAACGTGCCCAACCTTTTACACACTAACATGGGCATGAGATTGATGCTTACCCCCAAATCACAAAGTGCCTTCTCAAAAACTTTTGACCCAACTTCGCATGGAATGGTAAAGCTTCTTGGATCTTTTAACTTCTAAGGAATTTTTCTCTGAAAGATTGCACTGCATTCTTCAATTAGCTTCACTATCTCAAAGTCTTCAAGTTTTCTCTTCTTGGACATAATCACTTTCATGAATTTAGCATAGTTTGACATTTGCTGTAAGGCTTCTACGAAAGGGATGTTGATGTGTATCTTCCTAAAAATCTCTAGAAATTTTGCAAATTGATCATCCAACTTCTTTTTCTAAAACCTCTGAGGGAAAAGCAATGGTGGAGGTTCAAGGAATTTGCCCCCTTGAATAGTGATTTCCCTAGGTTTCTCTATTGGCTTATGTTGAGGTTTAGGTTGTTCAGTTGAGGGAATTGGAGCATCCTTCTCAGAATCATCAGTTTCTTCAATCTCAGCAGATGGACTAACTGGGTGAGGTGGACTTGCAACTTCTTTTCCACTTCTAGTTATCACTGCCATGCAATTCTCCATGGGATTTATTTAAGTGTCACTAGGGAACGAGTTGTGCTGCTAGTTTGAAACTATCTATGCTAGCTTCCCCACCTAAGTCTCTAAGCTCTTAATTGTAACATTCATATTTCCAATTTGAATTTCAATACCAGAGACTCTGCTATTGTTTTTGTCCACTCTCCCTGTCAATTCCTTGAAGAACCGAGTACGGATAGTCATCATCTCATCCAACTTGTCTTCTAAGGAAGGCTTCTTTTCTTGTAAAGGTTGTTATGGCACAAAACCTGGTGGAAGTTGTTAAACATTTCTACTGTTGGAATATGAGAAGTTTTCATGATTCCTAATTCTCGAAAGATAATACATTAGAACATTATACCCTTGAAATTGACCTTGATAATTGCTAAACCTATTTATGGCATTTAACTATTCAATAGAGGCTTCTTTAGTAAAATGTGCTTTGTGAGCTTCTACTATTGAAAGAATGGGCTGATTTTGCTGATTCTAAAACTAATCAGTGCTGCTCTTCTCTTCTTCTAAGTTCAATGGATGAGTCATGGGGGAAATTTGGGCATGTAAGGCAGTTATCTCATCAACCTCATATATTCCTACCCTTTTTACTGAACCTTTTTTTGTACCATGGCCATAAGCATTTGCTGTCATATCTTCAATGAGTTGGGTGGAATCAGTAGTAGACTTTCCCATCAACGAACCTCCAGCTGCAGAATCCACCAAGGCTTTAGTAGGTGGTGTAAGTCCACTGTAGAACATATGAATTTGAAGCCATGGGCGATATCCATGCTGCGGGCATCGTCTCAATAAGTCCTTGAGTCTCTCCCAAGCTTCATAGAGAGACTCAAAATCAGATTGCTTAAATGAACTGATTTCACCCCACAATTGATGAACTTTAGCGGGAGCAAAATACTTCTAGAGGAATTTCTAACCCATGTCCTCCCACGTGGTGATGCTACCAGGAAGTAACATTTGTAACCAATTCCTAGCTTTATCCCTTAGAGAGAAAGCGAAAAACCTCAATCATAACTAATCTTTCGTTACCCT
Source organism: Tinospora cordifolia (assembly GCA_030144865.1). NCBI lineage: Eukaryota > Viridiplantae > Streptophyta > Magnoliopsida > Ranunculales > Menispermaceae > Tinospora > Tinospora cordifolia. The sequence continues at coordinate 19,139 of JAJIYU010006657.1, forward strand.
ATTCATCTTGACAGTGTCACAAATCTCTATTAAAGAGTTGGGGTGTGCCATAGGATCTTCTGTTGCTGAACCCTCAAACTATTGTTGTTGCACCATTGTGATCAAAGAAGGCTTCAGCTCGAAGTTATTAGCATTAATAGGAGTCATGGCGATCCCTGAATAGTTGTTGTTCAATATGGGCTTGAAGAAATCGCGTAACGGTGCTTCTCCATTGTTTCCAACACCAAAACTTCCACTTTCAGCCATAGTTAACAAACGTCTTTTGGCTTCTAAGATTTGCTTAATTGTCTTGAACAAAACTGAATCGTGCACTCCAAAAGATTCTCTACTCATGTAAAACCTGAAATGCCACAACAAAACACAAGATCAAGTGTATTTAATGAAGTTAAAGATAAAATAAACTAAATCAAAATAAAAAATAAAAAACTTTCCTTAATTAAAACTAAACCAAATTCAATTGGTTCTAAGATATTTAACATCATTCCCAGCAACGACGCTAAAAAATTGTTGACAATCCCATAAGTGTATGGGATCGCAATAGTAATACACGATAGAGACCGAATATCATCTTCACGGAACGGATACTCGTTAACTATCTTAAAGCCCAATATGGGATCGTAATAGTAATATACGGTAGACACTGAGTATCATTCTCAGGGAACAAATACTAGTTAACTATCTTAAAGCCCAAAATATTAGTACTCAATTTATTAAGGCTCCTTATTGAATTTGAAATGTTAAAATCCTAATTTAAATTGAAAACAATTAAAATCAATGTAATCTTGTTTCGAAAACTATTTTGATTAATTATCTAGAATAGTAAACTCTTTTGTTCTCACCTTATATTCAAATTCTAATTAATTTAATTCCTAGTTATGTAGGTTCACATGTTCCCTAATACCCTCTCTTGAGGTGCACAATTAACAATCTAATGTTTTGCACACTGTAATCACGTGCAACCTCCTACACAATTCACAACCTCCCAGTCAATCAATTGATCTAAGTTTATATTATGATTTTTTTTAACCATTAAACCTCTCTCCTGAGTTAGTTTGACAGTTTGTGATCATACTATTCATGGAAAGTAAACAATAAGCATTGAACGCCCAAAATATAAAAAAAAA
>JAJIYU010006658.1:0-20352 GCA_030144865.1 Tinospora cordifolia
ATAAGATTCCTTTTCACTGCAGCCTAATACCTCCAAGAAATGTATATGGCCAATTCATGGCCTGACAAGTCAACCCTATGCAATAAGGTACGACCTCCGTTGACTTTCCAATTCGCATACTGTCAAATGATTTTAATTCACACTAACCCTACAGAACTTGTCTCCACAACTTGTCTCCTCTACCACTCACCACCTTATTCGTGTATATATACGCGTGTGTGTGACCTTCATGCAATAAGTATAAATATTATATTTATATAATTATAATGCTGTCTTTAATTAATTATAAATAAGTGTTATCTTATCAAATTGTATACTTATTCATTCAGTAATTTTAATTATTTAGAACTTTAACAGTCAATTTAATGCTTTGTTTTATATATAATAATAATAATAATAATAATAATAATGTAGTATGATATTTATAAATGTAAATGTGCCATTTTGGAACAATGTAGTCTCCTATTGCATTGGATTGGAAGAAAAATTGCTTAATATATATATATATGAAATAGAGGAAGTAATTAGATTTCTATTTGGTAATCAATTATTATTGATACATATATATTGTTATATCATTTTAGTTACACAAGAAATTAAATAGAGAATAGAACAACAAGCAGTAGAAGAAAACAAAGCTGATATACGATGAATCATCAAGATCAATGTGGACCATTTTGATTGATAGGGATGGATCATGTAGTAGCCCATCCTCACAGGACTATGCCACCAGTGCTAGCTTAGCTACTTCATCGTATTCATTGGAGCAGCTTGCATGAATGAAATTGAGTATCTGTTGAACTGAACTTGCAATATCTTCTGCTGTAAACCTTGTTTCATTTGCAACCTGCATCAAGAACAAAAATATTTGTATGAGTCTTTGTTGCAACAAAAATATTTATAACATGACTACTGGCAAGCATATATATATATATATATATATATATATATATATATATAGTACACCTTTACATTGAAGGAGTAGAGAACAGTTTGCTCAATGGTGGTGATATTGGTATGAAGAATGTTGAGTTGCAAGTCTTCTAATGCTGCTATTGTCTTTAAGAGTTGTCCGGGCCTTCGTCGAGATAGAATCTTGATCATGGCATCGAACCCTAATACCTTAACTTCAACATCCGCCACACATGATTTGTTCTCTGCCGTTTCTTCACGAAGACCGGTTTCAAAGTCCACCATCTTGATCTGATCATTTGGGAGAGGCAACGGAGGAAAAAATGGCGACTGAGGCGGCTGTTGCATTGCTAGACAATTTGGTGGCTCTCCTGAAGTTCTAGGACCTTGATCACCGGGGCCTCCGAAGAGCCTTCGCCGTTTTTGGGATTCTAGGCATTGAAGTAGTTGCTCCAATTCTCTTACAAATTCTATTGCTCCTCCTATAATGGATGCTTGATCTCCCTACAAATTATAGACACAATTCTAATTACATGTATATTAATTTTACAACGTAAGAGCCTGTAAAACAGTACTAGGAATGATATATAACTAAAAGACCTAGCTAACACATGAGATGGAATGAAGTTGCATGTATAACCTACCCTTTGTACATATGAGCCAGGCATAAGCGATCTTAACACTCTTAGGTGTTCATTCATCTGCTTCCTTCGATTTCGTTCCACGGCAATATGAGTCATTCTTTGGCTTTCGACCTCTTCACTTGTTTTCATTGATCTTGGTCTCTTCCTCCGGTTCTTAACTTCAAAGCTAGGGTTTTTTTGAAGACTACTTCCTCCAAGAAAAGAAAGTGAATTAACCGATGTGTTCTCTGGTACTAATCGAGTCTCTTCTTCCCCTAAGCTCACTGCATCATATTTCTCTTCATCATTATTTTCTGCAGGTGGAGGAGCCATTAGACTGATCTGATGGTGATCATGATCTTGTAACTTATCGTTCAGTACTGGAAACTTAAGGAAATAAACTGGGTCGAGCCCACTTTCCTCATCGGAGATCTTGGTCTGGTTCAAGGCTAACTTGGGTCCAAAATCTGCAAATTGCATCACATCGGCAAAGCTTAATCTATCTAGAGACGTGGAGGAGCAAATTAACCCAGAAGATATTTGCTGGGGTACTGAAGGGTTGTTGAACATGTAGTCCACCATTTCGACGTTGTTTTCACCGGAGTTCTCTCCGATCCTTTGCTTCATGAACTGATGATGATGATCTAAATTAGAGTAGTCCAGGCTGGCGTAATTCCCCGGCAGACCCACCTGCAATAATTCTGGTAAGGAATAAGATAACATCGTATCTAAATTGAAGGACAGAAGAAGAAGAAGAAGAAGAAGAAGAAGAAGAAGAAGAAGAAGAAGAAGAAGAAGAAGAAGAAGAAGAAGAAGAAGAAGAAGAAGAAGAAGTGTACCGGGTAGTTCTCTTCTTCTTCCTCCATTATTATACTTGCAATAAGACGACTTCAATTCAAGTAAAACAGACAGTACAGCCAGTTAGTAATTAATTAAGAAATAACCACGCCATAACAGGGTAAACAATAAAAGAGATGAATTATTTACATTCAGTAACAAAGAGAACTATTATAGCTAGTACATTAAATTTAGCTGGCCAGGTTAATTTCTCACCTGTAAATGAAGAGAAAAACAACAAAATATACAAGAAGATCATTTGAAGCGAAAATGAGCAGTTGAAAGGAGGTACTTCATGACATGAGAGACGGATCTTGATCTGAAGATAGATTTTATACGTATATATATATCTATATGTTTTCTTTATATATATAAATGGGCCATGAAGGTGGTGATAGATGGAAAGAGAGGTGGGGGAGCCTCTGGTTATTAATTGAAGACGTAGAGATTGAATAACAATAATAATAATACGAATAATAATAACAATATTTCACACACCTCCTCTTTATTTATATTTTTCACATGTCCACAGCGCTCTTTCACTTGCTTTTTTCACATCTTCCTTTTCACCACAACCTTTACTTCATCATCTCATGACTCATGAGACCTATTTAATTCTAGTTTGAACTTTGAAATCTTTTTTTCTTTTAACCCCTTTATTTGTTTATTTATTTTCTGGAATCAGGTGTCAAAGGGAACAGGAAATTTTGATGTGTCAAGTTTCTCCACCTTTGATCTATTAAAGGGTTGTGACTAATTAACATCTTTTGATTTATAATACATTACTATTATTACTATTATAATAAAGAAAAATGCTAGTAATTAATTAAATAAACAGCTTTGTTACCAGACTATATTTTCAGATCCTCCTTTGGGATTTGTAAAACATTGTTAATTTTTGTAATTTTTGCATATATATATTTTTTATTTTTTATTTTCATGTTTACAGGGTCAAATATGAAAAACCAAAACGTATAGACAAACAATTAATTACATGATCCTTCCTTTGGTCCACACAGCCTTGGGGCTGAAGCCGAGTGCTAAAAGAAATTGGGTCCAATTTAGTTTTTTTCAATACAAAATGTGCTATTCAATAAAATTTTAAGCAAAAAACAAACAAACAAACAAATGATGAATTTGTTTTACTTTTGTCGACTTTGAATACAGACCAACCAAAAATAAACACAAAATTACTAGAATTCAATCTTGAAGTTCAAATCATTTTAATTACTCAAAGATATATAGCAGGCATGGTTGATGTTCTTTCTTTTGTGTAGATTTCACTTTTTTTGTCAAGTTATATTAATATTTATTTTTTTTAATCATCATATACATACAAATCGCTGTAGATTAATAAATTAAAGATAAGGATAGTCCCAACTATTAATACAAGGAACAAATGCTTATATAAAACTATAACTTATTTATCTACATCACCAATAATTATATGGGGCATCCAATATTAATGTTAAGTATACGAAAAAAAAAAACATTTTCTTCTATATAATGTATTATAAAAACACTTTATAACAGGTTAAAATTTTAATATTTCAGTACTATTCTAATTAAGGATATATTACAATATGTTTTACTTATAAAAAAATAGTTATATAGGACCTAAATGTTTATATAAATATGTTTTATATAACGTGTGGATTTCACTTTCAAATTAGGAATTTGCGGGTCAAATTATTTATCTCTTTCTTTTGCTTCTTCCTTGATGGCTCTTACCATGGGCCTTCTTGCTTGTCCTCCCACGCCATCAGGGGCAATATAGGGTATATGGTGTCACAAGAGTAATTAATGAAAATTTTTAGAGAAAAATATAATTTTTGAATAAATTATTTAATTTAAAAAAAATAATTATATAAATAATGGAAATAGTGTATAATTGGAGGATTTTGGAAGAGGATAATGAATCAATTGATTTTGATAATTTTAAAAAAATGGTGAAAAATGAGTATATATATATATACATATACCAAAAAAAGAAAATAAAAATAAATAAATAAATAAATAATTGGACCACACGGGCCGTAACGGCCTGGGCCAGCACATTGGGCACCCGGGCCTAGCCTGCGCCAGTTTGGCCCAGGCGCGTGGGCCGACCCTACCCACCTGGGTGGCCCACGAACTAGTTTTCTTTTTTTTTTCTCCTTTTTCCAGCGTGATTTTTGGGTGATTTTGCAACGAAAACCCACAGAAAAACCAGCAAACTCATGGTTTTTGAGCCATGGTTTTGCCATCTCTTCACACCTCCTGAGCTGGCCAATGTGAGGTGCCAACTAGTCATCTTGCATGGAAGCACATGAGCCATGTGAATGACCATGTAGCACCCTTATTTGTCATGCAAACCACCTCATACATGCAACAAAAACCCCCATTTGAGCAAGATTTCCAGATTTTCAGCTTTTTCCACCTATATTCTAGAACTCATATTTTTTTCATTTGATATCTGTTTTTAGTGGTCTAGGGCTCTTTGGAAAGCCCTTGCCACCCTCTACAACGTCCGACAAGCGTTGGTCAAAGTCCTCATCCATTTGAGACGAAAACAGCCAAGAAAAAGTGTTGTTCGCCATGTTTCAAACCAAGAATCTGAAATCATGAGTTGATCTAATTTTTAGGTAACTGGTTCATGACCCATCCGGGGTCCATTTCGGATGTAAGACCATTCATTTTCTTACTTTTCATGTGTAATTAAACCTCCAACTGATAAAAAAAAAAAAACCTTAAACATGTTTTTCAAGCTGTTAAAGTTGCCCATCTGTTAATTGTTACAACAGTTTTTGCAGGAAAGTTGTGCTAGAGCGCGACTTTGAGCCCCCATTTGAAGAAGTTAGGAACGTCAGATCAAGCCAAGATTTGGTATTATTAAAGCTTACACTAGAGGTTCAAGGGAGGTATAGAGATCGAACCATAAGCTTCTGTAAATGTGATTTACTATGATTACAAATATACCCTGTTAGTTAGAGTTTTAGGATTTAGAAAATTTTCTGAGCTCTTACAATACATGTGAGGAATTGATGAAATGTTGAGCATGATTCGAAAAGTTCTTAATGAGGGAATGTTATATGATCTATATGATTGCAATAGCCATAGGAAATGACCCTTAGATTAGTGGTTTAATGGAGGGAATGAACACTTGAAAGATGATGGAAATCATGAACCCGGGAAATTCATGTGACTAACTGACCAAAAATGGATAGTTTGAGCTAAAATTTGGTAGAATGGTCACTGGATATGTAAAAAATGTGTATGTTAAATTTCGTCCCAATCTGATTTGAGTAAATGGGTTAATTGATGCATCAAATTGACTGCCTATCACATGCAATCCTGAAAATCAAAAGTCCTGATATCACTATTGAAAAACATACCAAACGAGGTCCAAAAAATCATGAAATAAAATTTTGGTAACTCACTAGGTAGTGTAAACCAAATCTGAAGCTTTGCATAACTCCAACAATTGGATTGATCACAAAAAATTCGAAAACCTTACTGTGCAGATAGAAAGAAAAATCCATAATTGAAAGTTCTTGTTAATTCAGTGGAAAACCTATTAAAAGAAGTCCAAAAATCATGAAATAAAATTCTGATAACTCATTAGGCAGTGTAGATCAAATCTGAAAACTTTTGCATAAACCCAATAGTTGGATTGATCACAGGAAATTCAGAAACCTTACTACGTAGGTAGAAAGGAAAATCCAGAATTGAAAGTTCTTGTTAATTCAGTTGGAAAACCTATTAAAAGAAGTCTAAAAATCGAAATATAAAATTTTGGTAGATATTTGAAGGGTCCAAATCAAATTTGAAAATTTTCACGCAATTCCAACATATAGATTGCTCACAGAAAAATCGGCAAATTTGCTACGCAAATTGAACAAAAGGCTTAAAATTGGCTAAGTATTGAAATTAGAGGATTTTAACCCAATTGACTCAGTTTTGACCAATCTTGACCCATGTTGATCGAAATTGACCTAAATTGGTCATGTTGACCATGTTTGACCATGTTGACCAAGTTGGACTGATTGACCGAATTCGACTAAATCGAGTTTGGGTTGACCAAGACTAATTAGGGTTAAAGAAACAATAGTTAAGCCACATTTGTCGAAGAACTAAAGTTTAGTTTAAATAACGCAGATCCGAGTATATACTGCAGGATCGAGTTGACTGTCGACCGGACATCGGTACGCAAGACCTGAGGTGAGTAGTTTGATTCAGACATTACTTTAACTTATATTCTTTGCATAAAATATGTTTGAAATGACATTGATTAAATAGTTTCATGGAATTTGAGTACATCAACTAGTTTGCAAACATATATAGATGTACACCGATAGTGAGACCATAAGCTCAAGGTCCGAGCACTGGGTCAGGGTACGATGCGATTGAGATTGGACTCGAGGTCCGAGAGCAGGGTTAGGGCATATGATCAATTTGTCTAGCTTCCGACCCGCTCGAGTAACGGCACTTGAGGACTGAGAGCGGGGTTAGGGCATTCGAGAAATACGCTTAGCCTACGACTCTCTTGAGTGGCCAATACGCCTAACCTACAACCCGCTCGAGCGATGACCATAGGGTTGGGTTTGATGATTGGAACCCTAGTTCAAATATAAATTTTTAACTGGCATGTACTTAAAATTTTTCTATAACTGTTGCATTATTTATAATTGTTTTTATCCTATGTCGTGCTTTTGAGTATTGTTTGGTTATTGTACATGCATACATGCACTGTTTTGGATGCTGGTTAGGTAATATGCTGATTTTACTACTCACTGAGCCATGTTGGTTTTAGGCTCACTATTCTACTAACATTTTAGGTTCATTGGTGGCAAACAAAGGGAAAGGCATGGTGATCACCTAGTCCCTGGTGGTTTCCTTCATTTTGGTCTTTTGTTTAGAGGTTGATCACTCTTATATGTATAGAGGTCAAACTGTGTATTTTGAACAAGACAAACATGTAATATGATGTTTACTCTTTGTATGATGTTTACTTTCGCTCTGAGTCTTGAATTATTCTGATATTGTTTGTTGTATGAGATTGAAAAAAGGGTTTAACAGTGGTTGGGCAAACTTGACATGGTGAGTGAGTTCATCAAGCCACTGTGTCAATCAGGCCGCCTTTGGTCTAAGGAAGTGGTCCTAACAAATCTACAAGCATCTTTTTTCAGCAGCTCTCAGCCAACTACTTACTAGCAGGAAGGTCTTTGCTAGCAACTTAAGGGCAATTTGCTAGCTCAATCTTCTTTTTCATATTCTTCTCACTTTTTTTCTATTTTTTTTTGTTTGTGTGTGTGAGTTTTTATTCTCCAACCCACTCAAAGGAAGCTAAAGGTCCAAAACCTACATAGAAAAAACTTTTTAATTTAGCATATATATATATATATATATAAGAATGACAAGCAAAAATCAAAGTATAGGAAAAAAAAAGAAACGTGCCCTAGGAAGGTCTTACATAAAGTGGCCAAACTAGGCGCCAACAGCTTCTCAAGGGCCAGAATGACTTTATAATGGTGATCATTGTGTATGCCAAATCAAAAATCTTACTAACCATCAAGTAGTATTATTCTTCATAAGTAAGCTTGTCCTAAGTTGCTACAACACCATAAAAGAAGCCAACCTTTGAAAACCATGTCAGACAACAAGAAATACAAAAAGAAGAAGAAGAAGAAGAAGAAAGGGAAATCGGCACATGGCTTCCTAAACCTAGTTAGTATATATGCTTGCATCTTCTGCCTATTCTCTAAAAACAAAAAATCATTTTGTCCTTCTAGTACTTACTAGAAGTAGGGGGTTCTTGGTGATTAAAAAAAAAGAAAGAAATGTAGCTCATAATTTTTGTGTCTATGAACATAACTACTATCCGGTTGGACTAGGATAAGACTAATACAATAAACAAGCCCAAAGTCCCCAAATGAAAGTCACCCCATTCATTTTCCTTTGACAATGTAACTTAGAATAGCCCTCCATATTTTGAGGTTGAGTTGAACAAGGGAAAGATAGATCTTACTAAGCAAACAACATATAAGCTTAGGCCAAGGAAAGTCTTAACCTATCCTCAAAGAAGTTAGTATAGAAAGTAACCTTGCCATCTCAAGGAGAACTTAGTTTATCAGTCGATTTGAGAGCCCTCAACACTGTGGAATCCAAAATACCTACATCCTTTTGAAGTTGGTTGAAATGATTAATCTTAATCTTATAAGGTGTTTTATCAATTAAGAACAAAATGTAGACAGTGGAGCAGGGTTATAATTTAGGCATTGTTGTAAAAGTACAAAGAATAAAATAATCTTGACTTGAGGCGTATTATGCACTGTCCTTAAGGATAATTTATCTTCAAAAAATTAATACAAAAATGGATGTATCCCCCGAGATTCAATAAGCCCTTCTAATAGAATTAGGCAACATGAATAATAGAGAAATATTTTTTTTCAACACCATTAAGTTTTAAATTATAACATTCAAATCATTAATTATTTTTATAAAAAATAAATAATTATAATGACCAAATAATTACACCAAAATAATTGAGCATTAAGAGTATTAATGGTCATTATAATATATTTTGACGAAACCATAAATAATAATAATAGAAAAACATAAAATTAAAACTATTTTAAATAAAATTATTTTTTTGAAATATAATAATTTTACAACAATCTCCTACATATTTCAAAAAGAACAATAATTCATATAAACATACTTTTGAAATAGTTTTACAAAATCTCCCACATATTTCAAAAGGATAAAATAGATAACAGAAAATGTTGGGTTTGTACAACTGAGCATAATCCCTCTAACATGGTATCTTATAGACTATGAGCCAAGCCTAAAAAAATGAGATTTAGCTTACAAAATAATCGATGAAACTAAGTTTCTATAAACCAAAAATTTTATTATAAACTAAGATTCTTAAACATCACAATATACTCATATAAACTCTACTATTCATCACAATTCTGTGCTAATAGGCCATTTGTGTGCCCTATTATCCATGAGTGCTCCCAAAAATCTCATAGGATCGGCCTCACTCCAAACTCATTTATGTCATTCCATCAAGTGTATATTGCAAACTTATACACCTCCTATAAAGCATATAGAATTTGATTAAGTGTTTAACTCAACCTCTCATTTTGTGCAGTTTAGCACTATATACACAATAGGAGGAACATAATTTGATTGTGCTTTATAGATCAACTAGTAATTTGTTATTACCCATATGAAACTACTTCATAGGATCCAATCGCATGGGCTAGGTTACCATTACGGTTTATATCTCAAGTTGGCAGTTGTATCATACACCTTAATGTTTCATTGACTACTTTTCTTCCCAAAGGTTTAGTAAGAGGATTGACCAAATTCACTTCTGATTTCACATAATCAATGGAAGTAATTCCATCTTTCAATAGTTGTTTTACCACATCATGCCTCAGACGAATATATTTATTCTTTCCATTAAAAGTTTTATTCTTTGCAAAGGCAATTGTCACTTGACAATCGCAATGCATGGACACAGAAGGTGTAGGCTTTATGCCTAACAGAATATTCGCCAAGAAGTTTCTTAACCACTCAGCCTTATTTCTAGCCAACTCCAAACCAATAAACTCTAACTCCGTGGTGGATTTAGCTATAATTGTTTGTTTGCCTAATTTCCATTAAATTGTGCCACCACCAATATTAAGCACAAAACCACTAGTGGATTTAGTTTCATCTGAATTTGAAATCCAATTAGTATCATGTGTCCTATTATAGCGACAAACCCACTACTAGAAAAAAAAACACTTTTAACAGCTTGTTTAACAAGCTGTAAAAAATTTTAACGACTTGTGTGTCTAAGCTGTTGATCAAGAAGTCATGGTAAAGTCCTATTCTTAACAACATAGGTATTACTTCCCATAACTTGCCTTATACGACATAGAACATATATCTTACAAATAGTTATATTTCAAAAGCTTATCGTATATGTCATTAAATATGTTTTAGAACATATATCTTACAACAACAATCAAAATATGACATTTTTTTAAGAAATGTCATAATATAATAGCAATAGCAACGTTTTATTGTAAAACATCCTCTTTAAATAGGTATAAATTTTATAGAAGACATTTTTGTTGCAAAATGATGTCTTACAATAGTACTGTGTCATTTTACAAACGTTGTAGCTTTGTTATGATATTACGACATGTTCCAAAATGTCCTCACTGATTGTTACATGCTTTATCACAATGATTTTTCCACACGTCATAGTATACATCAACAATGATGGTACAATAACAATCAAAATATCCTATTTTTCAAGAAATGTCATAATATAATAGCTTTAATGACATTATATTGTGAAATGTCCTCTTTTAGTAGGTATAAATTTTATAGAAGCCATTTATTTCACAAATGATGTCTTATAATTGTCTTGTAACACTTTTTAAAACGTCTTAACTTTGTTATGATATCACGACGTTTTCCAATCATCCTAACCGATTGTTACGTGCTTTATCACAATGTTCTGTCCACACGTCATTATATACATCGACAATGATGCTGCAACAACAATCCAAATATGATGTTTTTTGAGAAATGTCATAATATAATAGTTTTCTTAACGTTTTACTGTGAAACGTCCTCATTACTTATGTATAAATTTTATAGAAGATATTTATTTTGGAAACGATGTCGAATAACATTATTATGACATTTTATAAATGTCGTTGCTTTATTATGCTGTTATGACATTTTCTAAAAACTTCCTAAATGATTGTTACAAATTTTATAATAATTTTTTTTCCCAATCGTCATCAAATACGTCAACAATGATGCTAAAACAACAATAGAAATATAAAGTTTTGTGAGACGTGTCATAACATAATAATATTAACAACATTTTATTGTAAAACATTCTCGTTAAGTACATATAAATTTTAAAGAATTTGTCTCCTTTGCAAATGATGTCTTATAACACTATAAGAAATTTGCCAAATTGCAAGACATCAACAACAAATATTTTCTATTACTAAATTAAAACATACTTGCAATGTATCTACAATGGATTAAAGTTGGAGAAAAGCCAAAATGAATCAGGAACGGAATTTGCAATGCAAAGTTTTGCAACAGATTGTTTGTTACTACACTTAGCAGGAGAATTGGGTGGGAAATTTTTAAAAATTTGCAATGGAATGACAAGAAAAATTTAGAAAAGATATATTTTCATTGTTATTTCATTTCAAATTTAGCAACATAAAATTTTTCTTACTAATTTGTTGTGACAACCCATGGTTTTGATAGAAAAATTAATGAGTTCGATATATATATATATATATATATATTTAAATTTTTAATGAAAATACATGAACTTTCTTAATTTTTTCCTATTTTTAATCATTTATCAAAGAAAATTCTAATAATTGGAGAAATACAATTTTGAGAGAAAAATATATGAAATTATAAGAAAATATAACTTTTAGAGAGAATATGATTTTTAGATTAATTATTGAATTTTTAGAGCAATTATTAAATTTTTAGTGTAATTAATACAATTTTTGGGTGGAATATTCAATTTTTAGAAAATAATTGTATAAATGATGAAAATGGAGGTATAATTAGAGATTTTTGAAGTAATTGAAGTGAAAATAAATCAAATGATTTTAAAAAAATGGTGATTATATATATACAAAATGGAAATAATGAAAACAAAAAAAAAATTTGGCCACATGAGCCGAAAATCGACTGGGGCTTATACCAGAAGGCAGGTTGGGTCCTATATTATATTTACAAGTACACAACTTGTATCTCAATTCTTTTATTCTAACACTTATTGAAATACTCATAAATATACTTTCATTGAGTTTAATTTTCAACAAGATAATATAAGTAAATAAAAGAAAACTTTCAGCTCTTTATTTATTCAAAATAAAATAAAGAAATACATTATTGAATTCATATAATCAAAAGAAAGAATATGTAACTGTAAAATTTAAAACAAAAATTCAGCGAAAGTCTTTATTCAAAATTTGGGTAATAGGCCCTTACATAAAAACTTTCTAAAAATAATATTTTTAATTCCTTAGCAAGCTTGATCATGCATTATAAATTCTTGAAAAATAAAAGGAAGGGGTGAGCACATAGCCCAGTGTATCATTCATTAAACATCTAAGTTACTACTACTTTAAATCAATAGCACATCCAAATTCAAACACTTTCTTGTATTAAGCGATTCAAGCAACTTTTTGGTTGTAGTTGACATTAAGACTGAAAGGGGGTTCTACTCCCTTGATGTTCTTAATTTAGATACCCCTCTTTAGGGTGAAAAGACATTTCTTTGTTACTTTTCATTGGATGCCATATACCAAGTATCCCTTAGTTGCGCCATGCAACTACACACTCCAAGCATGTGTTAAGAGCACCCATACGAGTCACTATGACAGTACGTGGTTCTTATCTTCACTTTCTTATGTTTAATATCATATAATCATGAAAGAAATTTAAAATATAAATTTTAGAACTTTAAACAACTAAGAAAGCATGAAAACACCACATAGCATGCTAGAAACATTAATTTAGATCCTAAACGTGGATTCTAAGCATGACATATTCTTGTGGGAGATTAAAACATAAAAACATGCTAAACTAAAATTAAAATATGATTAAAAGTGTTGAAACTAAAATAAGACAGGCTGAAAATTAGAATTTAAAACAAGCATGGACATGCTAAAAATTTGAAAGAGCAAAGTAGAAGTTCGAGAAATTCCCTCCACTTTAATCCGAGTTTCTTTGTAAAATCCAGTAGAGGTTCTCCTTATCTACCACTTTCAGAACTTCAAGAACTTCTAATCACCAACAAAAGTACTTCAATAGCTCTCTAAAATACTGAAATAAAAACTTCTCACACAAGAAATAAAAGAGAATGAGGTGCCAAGAAGAGGGCAAGAGCAAACAAAGAGGGAAGTGTCAACTTTTTGCTTTGGGATGAGATGAATGTGAGCAAAAGGGGGTACTCATAGGTGTTCATGAGCATAAGGGGACATCTAGGGCAGCTAGGGCAGCTCACCACGTTTGGGCATATTTTCAAACTCATAAGGGGATGGTTTGCATAAAGAGGGCAAGTGTGTTCATGGTTGGCAAGTGGGACCATTATGGCTTTCTAATTCAAAAGATATGGGTACAATCTTGTTTCTTAACTATGTGTGAACACAAAAGAGGTTTAAATCATATTCTAATTCAAATGGGACGTCTCATATGTGCTCATGACAACTTTTTTTTTTGGTTTCCTTGCTTGCTCATCACACAAACACACAAGGAATATTTTCCCATTATCTTATTTCTTGGACATCAAGCATGGATGTACAATATTAGATTTGAGAGGACACCATATTATAGTCAAAGAAGTTCATCTTGGTTCCAAGAAACTATCTAAACAGGGTTGCTCACATGTGCACACACACATGTACATGTTTGGGCCAATTTTGGCTTAAGTGGGTGTAGGTGTACACAATCAACTGGAGGTGTATATGGAATCATGTCTCATGGTTTCTAGAACATATAAAATGTCTACTAATTTGGGTGTATTGAAGTATGTACATGGAACATGAGATCATTTTACAAGGATTCAAATAAT
Organism: Tinospora cordifolia; assembly: GCA_030144865.1. Classification (NCBI taxonomy): domain Eukaryota; kingdom Viridiplantae; phylum Streptophyta; class Magnoliopsida; order Ranunculales; family Menispermaceae; genus Tinospora; species Tinospora cordifolia. Next base: position 13,981 of record JAJIYU010006658.1, read on the forward strand.
GGACACGTCTCATAGAGCTTTGGGTAGGGTAGGGTGCACATGATCACAAGTTCCACCCATATAACTTGCACATTTTAGGGGTGGCCATGACTTTATGGGTTTACAAAAATTAAATAAAAATTAATATCTCCTTATTTATATAAAATTATGATTTATATCTTATAGTTTTGGAATCAGATGAACCTAATCCACATTTTAAGGTATGGTTTGGCCTTAAGTGATTTTCTTTTAAAAACTTTCCTTATTTAAGACCTACTGAGGTCACTAGGCAAATGAAAATCCAAATATTGGTCAATTGTTTTAATTTTTGGATATGTCATTCATTGTGTTAGTTCATGTTATTCTGTTTCATTTTCGGTCATTTCGATCCCCCGAAATACCCTAAATGACAATTTTTTTCTAATTTGGACCCCCTGAAAGACGTTTGGCAAATAAAAACCTTAACCTCAACCAATTATTCTAATTTTTGGATATGTTGTCCTCTTAGTTGGTTCATGTCACCTTACTTCATTTCAAGTTGTTTTGGGTCCCTAAAGGGCACTAAATGAGAGTTTTGAAATGAGCCAAGTTTCATTTTGCACCCAAATTTCACTAAATAAATGATAAATTTCATTTAATTGAATACAAAGAATTTAGGATATTACATCAGCCCAAACGCGTGGGTCGACCCATGCGCCCAAACCCATTCCCCCCTTCGAGTTTGGTCGAGTTTTTTTTTAATTTTTCTAGGTTTTTGGCGAGAAAAATCAGCCAAGAACTTGGTTTTTGGCCCTTGATTTTGTCCCTTTGGCAGCTTTGCCTGCCAGAGCTCTGAACACGGGAAACTTGTGCTTCTTGCATAGCAGTTCACGAGCCACATGATGAGCTCTTTGCCATGCAAGAAGGGATGCAACATGCAACAAAAACCACCCTTTTTTGTAGATTTTTCTAGTTCAAATCCCCACTTTCAGCAACCTGTTTCTCCTTCATTCCAAGTTTGATTCTCTAAAGTTTGGCTCATCTCAAAGCTCTCACATTCCTCTCAAAGAACCCCCAAGCCCTTTGTCAAAATGCACAACCACTAAAGAGGAAAATGACCACGAAAAGATGGTGTTGGATACTGTTGCAACATAAATCTGCAGGAAATACTGTGTTGGTCTAATCTTTAATGGAGTGATTCCTAGCCCATCCGAGATCCGTTCTTGAGGTAACCACTCATTTTCTTCCTTTTCATGTGTATTTCGATCTTCAAGTGATATAAATTAGAAACTGAGATCCTAACCATGTTTTATAGAGCCTTGAAGTTTACTGGTTGCTCATTGTTTCAACAATTTTAACAGGAAACAATTCTGGAAAGTGTTTTTGAGGCATCATTTGAAGAGGCTAGGGACGTCTATTTGAACTAAAATTTAAAGCATTTTAAACCTCACACCAGAGGCTACAAGAAGGTATAAACCCCAACCCCTAAGCTTTTGTATGCATGATTTTATGTTCATGCCAAGATGCCTACTTACATGCAGATTTCTGATACTTAGAAAATAATTTTAAAATTGTTGATGTGTGCTAAGTTGTAGGGTGGATTTAGCGATGTTTATGGCCATGATTGCTTACTATTTTGAGATGAGATTTGAACTACCAATATTCTATAATTCAAGTTATACAAAATATGTATGACAGGGCCTCAAATCAGTGGGGCAGTATATATGCATAGGCACTTGAAAAATCATAGGAAATTGAAGTTCTGAACTATCTATTACATGAAAAAAATTTGGTGGGGAGGTCATTGGACATGTCAAGATTGTGTGTACCAAATTTTAGCCCACTCTGAATTCGGTAAGGGGGTCAATTAATTCACCATTTGACTGTCTATTACATGAGGTACGAGATTTCACAATCCCTGTTAATGCACTTAGAAACCTTAGTAAATGGTGTCCAAAAATCAAAATATAAAATTTTGGTGAAGGTTTAGGTAGTTTAGATGAAATCTGAAAAGTTTCGTGCAAATATGACTTGCAGATTAGTTGTAGAAAAATTGACAAATTCACTGCGTAAAGAAGGCAAATGCTTGAGTTTGGGCTAAGTGTTGAAATTTGAGGAATTTTGTTTAATTGGCCCAATTTTGACATAACTTGATCCAATTGGACCCAAATGGACCAAGGATAACCAAAATTGATCATGTTGACCAATTTTGACCAAGTTTTACCAATTGACCAAATCTGCTCGAATCGAATTTGGGTCGGTCGAAATTGATTAGGGATAGTCGAGTAGGAAACTAAGCCACATTCTATAAAGAACTAAAATTGAGTTTAAATAATGCAAACTCAAGTGAGCACTATGGGACAGGGTCGTTGTCGACGAGACATCGGTGCACGAGACCCGAGGTAAGTAGTTTTATTTAGGTACTTTCTATAACTTGTGTTCCTTACATGAAACTTGTGTAAAATGACATAGTTTACATGATTTCATGGGGTTGATATATATCTAAATGATTTGAAAAATGTAATGTACACGGGTAATGAGACCATAGCTCAAGGGCTAAGCGTTGGGGTCAAGGTACATGATATAATTGAGATTAAACTCAAGGGCTGAGCGTCGGGGTCAGGGCACATGATCAGTGCGCCTAGCCTCAAAACCTACTTGAGTCACGACATTTGGGGGCTGAGTGTTGGGGTTAGGGTATTCGATGGGTACACCTAGCTCATGACCTGCTCGAGTAGCCAGTACGCCTAACTCAGGACCCACTCGAGTATGACCATAGGTTGGGTTTGCTGATTTAACCCTAGCCTAGATATAATTTTTAACTGGCATGTATTTGAGATGTTTTCTGAGACTGTTGCACTGTTCATAATTATTTTTATACTATGTCATGCATTCAAATATTATATCCTTTCTACTGCTCATGAAACGTGCACTATTTTGGAATATTGGTTATGGTTGACATGCTGATTTTACTACTCATTAAACCACATTGATTTTAGGCTCACTACTCTATTAATATTTTAGGTTCTTTAAAGGGAAGGGTGTGGTGATCGCCTAGCTCCCTGATGTTTCCGTTCCCTTTTGTTGGTCCCCTGTTAGAAGTCAATCATCCTTTTGTGTGTATATGTATATATATATGTGTGTGTGTGTGTGTGTGTGTGTGTGTGTGTGGTTAGTTGTGTATTTTGGACATGACAAATATGTGATATAATGATTACTCTCTGTTTGTTATTTACTTTCGCCCTGAATATTTCAATTATTCTGATATCGTTTATTGTATGAGATTGGAAAGACTTAACAGTGGTTGGGCGAGCTCAACATGGTGAATGAGTTCGTCGAGCGACTATGCCTGTCTGGCTACCTTTTGGCCTAGGGAAGGGGTCCTGACATTTGTAATAGATTTGCAACACATAGAAGGTGAGTCGATCTATGCAAATAGACTTGTAACAAATTTGATATTCATTTCTAATTAGACAATCATTGCAAATTTTGAAATAGATTTTCATCTGTTGCAATTCAGCAAGGGATCATATTTGCACGGGATTGAAAGAGACAAACTGTTAAATTTGCAACGAAATGGAAACTATTTTTTCGATGCAAGTAATTATAAATAATTCTTATCTATAAAATTAATATCTACATATATTCGTTACTATTTCGTTTCAAATTTAGGAACATATATCTTTTGTTGCTAATTTGTAAAAAATTTGCAACAGATAGAATGTGGATCCATGCAAATTCAATTGTAACAGATTTAACATTCATTTTTAATTAATAACTTTGTAACAAAATTGCAACGAAATAAATTATCATTGTAAATTATGAAATGAATTTTTATCCATTGCAATTCCGCAAGGAATTGATAAAGACAAGTTGTTAAATTTGCAACGAAATAAAAACTAATTTTTTTGATGCAAGTAATTATAAATAATTCTTATCTATAAAATTAATATCTACATTTAAATTGATTATTCTACATAAAAATCATTCTTTTTTGTAAATAAATATTTTTTACTTATTTTTAATTAAAATAACTAGACTTTCAAATGAAAATAATAAAACTATTCGTGATGAAAAATAATATAATTATTAAAAAATTGCTTAAATAAATATTTTTATTATTTAATTACTTATTTTAGTATTAAATAAATAGTTTTTATTAAAACAAATTTATTTTCTAATAAAACAATAAAATGATTTTAAAGAAAACAAGAGGAATTTATTAAAAAAAATAAGTTGACTTTCAAAATAAAAAGTAATTTTTTGTAACAAAGTATAGAAGTTAATAATTTACTAAACTAAATACATTTTACTGAAGCAGCAAAAAATTAAATACGAAATTTTGAAAAACTTAGTTATGACTAATTATTCTTTAAATTAATGTAAATTTTTTTCATGTCAAAGCCCAACAAATTTTAATGAGAAAATATGTGGTTGGTGAAAATTTTAAAAACTTTTTGTTACCATTTTTAATAATTAAACTCAAGAAGATGATTTTTTTTCTTATTAAGAAAATCAACATTTTATTTTCTTAATATATTGAATGTATTTGCACAACAGGCCAAAGATGGACTTAATATAAAAAAAATAGCTAAAAAAAGAAAAAAAATAAAAGTAGATGCACTTCGTATGCTTGACACAACTTGCATTAGGTCATAGAAACTCGTGTAACTCAACAAAACTTAAAACAAAACTATTTAATATTTTTAAGTAATAATTAGTGATGTTTAACTAAATTTAGTAAATTTAAAATTTAAATTAATTTATCATACTTTTATTTAAACTCAAGTTAATTATTTTTTTCAAGGTAAAAAATAAAACTTTTAAATTCAGTTAATAGATAAATTAAAAATAGAATTATAAAAATTAAATTAGTGAGTTAAAAACATAAATGTATTTTATTTTTATAAAATAAAATAGCATTATGTATTGCAATCTGCATAGTAAAAGAAGTTTATATTGGCTATAACGCTATTGTATAATAAATTATTATTTGTAGTTTTCAATATTTTGACTCCCTCCCTCTCTCTCTCTCTCTCTCTCTTTCTCTCTCTCTCTCTCTATATATATATATATATATTACCCACCAATTCCCGCCCCAGTTCCTTTCATCCCGCCTAACTTTCCCCTGCACACACCTTACTCCTAAACCAAATCGATGCAAATAGCGAGTGAGAAAGAGAAAGGAAAAACAAAAGGAAGATGAAGGGTTTGCTCAAACCATTCCCAGAAAATGAAGAAAAAAAGAGAGAGGAAGAAAAGAAAAGAATGAAAGTGGCGTTGCTGCACTGACGGAGGGTGTTCACTAACAGAGGAAGAAAGAGGAAAGAGCCTTGCATTCCCTGAGATAGGAAGAAGAAATGGGAGAGGAAAGAGTGTTGCATTCCCTGTACGCCCAAACCATTCCTACGAGAGGAAGAAAAAACGACAGAGGAAGAAAGAGGAAAGAATGAACATGGCGCTGCAGCACTCATGGAGGCGTGTTCACTGATAGAGGAAGAAAGAGGAAAGAGTGTTGCATTCCCTGAGATGGGAAAGAGTGGTTGCATTCACTGATAGAGGCGTGTTCTATAAGAGTAAAAGTTGCACTCACGAAGAGTGCGCGTCGTTGTGTTCACAAAGAAGGTGGGTTTCAAGGAGAAGGAAAAAAGGTGCATTTCTATCAAGTTATTCCTACTTTTGTCTTCCCATAGTTGTTTGTTTGCAGTTTTGTTCTTTTTCAAAATTGCACTTACTTGTTTTGGGGGTTATTATTTAATAAAATGATTGAGATTTTTGAACGAAGATTTTGTGAATGCAATTTTTTTTTTTAGAACTTGTGGCATATGTTTACAGAAGAGAGTCACAAGGCACAGGAAATCAGTAATAGATATCCGTTTTGTTCTTCTCTGAATGCATTTCTGCGAATTCATTTCTGCAAATTAATTTCTATGAATGCATTTTTGTTCTTTTGTGAATGCATTTTTGTTCTTTTATAAATGCATTTGTGTTCTTCTATGAATGCATTTCTGGTAATGGGCATATTTGTTGCTTGAATGTTGCCTCAAACATGTTTTCTAATTTAATTTAGATTGTTTAAAGCTAACACTTTCAACTTTGGGATTAAAAAAATTAACTGGGCATCTGTGATTTACATTAGTAATGAAGGAAATTTCTTTTAAATATTTATTTTTCAATTATAAGTAGTAGATTAGGAGTATTATGATATTCTCTTAAATTACTACCGTTCGAGACACATATCAAATTTGTTAAATTTTACTTGCATATGAGTAGATATCCAATAGTCATACTAGGATTTTAACAGAAAATTAACTTTTCATATGACCACCATTTGAATGATGTACCCTATTATTCAATCCAAATTGTTGTGTTGCCCTTGCAATGTCTATGCTATTCATTATTAGTTTGTGCATG
>JAJIYU010006659.1:0-20246 GCA_030144865.1 Tinospora cordifolia
ATAAAAGTCTGTATCCCTTGTAACTCGGAGAGGAAAACTCGTATAACTTTAAGTTGGTGAAATCATCCATGCTTGCATTCCAAAGGTAAGTCATTGAATCTTAGCATTCAACAAATGTTAAATTAAAAAAAAAAAAAGGATATGTAAATTTTTCAAATATTTTTGTCTTTAATTACAATATTAATATAATAACCGAGTAATTTCCTACCAATGTTCGGTCTAGTCTTATTGCAAATTCAAACGTCAAATTATACCAAGAAAAAATCACTTTTACAAACAAAGTACAAACTTTGGCTGACCGTGGTCAGCCTAATTGGGAGTTATTATTTTTTATTTTTTAACAGATAATAATTACAGAGAAGTTTTCTTTTTTTTTTTTTGGGTCAAACTACAGAAAAGTTGGTAATCGCTATTTTAAGAAAAGAAGAGGAAAAGCTGTCACCATCATCTACTTCGGAAGTAGAGAAACTACTCAACTCTCTGCAGCACGGTAGGCTGGCTTGGGTCTAGATCGGCACAAAATGCTCCACCTGGCTTATCCGCTTGCAAGATGCAACTTCACTCCTGCTGGTCTCTACGAGTCGACCATGGAAGCGTCATCTCTCCAAAGCTTGATACGGTTCAACTGCAACTTCAGTTCTCGAAGGTAACAACCGACCCTTCATCTTTAGTGTTGACTGTTCTGTTAGATGGTTGCCCAATCAAACATTAATACTTATTTTCTTTGTTAATCCATTTATTCCACCCGTAAAATATTGAATTATCGGATGTTTGCGCTGTCTTGCAAATTTTTTTAGGCATGGTTGTAGGGACTCGAAGAGTGTGAAAAGTGGTTTAAAATTGCTATGCACTTGAAGAAACTTATTTTCTGCTTAACCAGTCATATTAGAGTAGATTTGGTTTGAGTTGGTTGGTCATGTCACTGTGTTGCTTTGTTGCTTGGTTGGGAAGTGTGGAGATTTGTTCTTTTTTTTTATTTTTATTTTTTTATTGCATATCTAATGTGATGAATTTTTTGTTGAATCTTTTGATGAAGCCAGCTTCGTGGACATGCAGCGACATGGAAGGATTAGCGCAAAGGAAGTAGATCGCAATTTTGCGTCACTAGCAGTCTGCAAGGTACCACGGAGGATGGTTTTGGAATTTGTGGGATTTAATGCCATGCTCTCATACTTTCAGCCTGCTGTTGCGGCCCCGATGCCGGAGATGAAGGAGGCCGAGATCATCCGGTAAGAAGATTTCATTCATGTTTTAAGTACTTTTTGGAACCCCAGACTAGATTAGGAAAAGGGGCTGATCAATTTTTAGTTTTGGAATCTGCTTTCCTTTTCTTATGAGTTATGTTTTTTGGGAATTTGAAGCAATCAGGACTCAGAAGCTGCCTAGTGGGGTGAGAATTCAAGGTAAGACTCGAGATTTTTGGTTTTTTTTTTTTTTCTCATGTTTGAAATATTTATGAAAGGTTTTTGAATTGTTTCTAATAAAATAAGGCAGTGGCTCATGATTAGGGAAAAAAGAACTGTTTAGTAGTATTTGATTACCTTTTTATTTATTTATTTTTATGTTTTACTTTGTTTTGAAGAAAACTACAGTTAAGTTACACCACCGAGTGAGTTGTGCTCAATCATAGACACCAGTAGACCGATTGTTTGATCCAAAGCTAGTGTCAATTAACTGTGGTGTCCTAGGGGAGCACACTTACTTGTATAAAGTATATGTAATGAAACATTCCAAGACTTTCTGATGAGTGATGAACTAATGTTATTGTTCTTTTTTTTTTTTTATTGTTTCAAGATATTGTTGAAGGGAAAGGAGCAGAAGCTCGCCAAGGAGATTTAGTAGAAATTAATTATGTCTGTCGACGCTCAAATGGATATTTTGTTCATAGGTATAATGCTCACAATCTTGTAGTTTTTTTTTAACATTAATTCTCCCAAATGGGTTTTTGGAGAAATATGTGAAGCTGAGAACATTTTTTAAATTGTGCCAACTGCAGAAGATGAATGATTTTCTCTAGTAATTTGTAAACTCGCTTTTATCATATTTTCATTTAAATTATACCTACTGCAGGAAATTCATAATTGCTGCACTTTATGCAGCACTGTGGATCAATTCAGTGGAGAAAGCTCACCTGTTAGACTTCCTCTGGATGAGAAGCAGGTTTGCTTCAGTTTTACACTAAATTGGTTGTAATGCAAGAGAGCTTAGAACTAGATCTTGCTTACCTTCCCGAGGATTAGATCACTTAGTACCCAAAATAGAGTGGCTACATTTACATTGACTACGTCACATACATAGTCTGCCAGATGTGAGTGAAGCCCCAACATGTTATGTGTTAACTGCCATTTATATCACTCCTTTTAACAGATAATAAAGGGCCTGAAGGAAGTCTTGATTGGCATGAGAGTTGGTGGTATGTTCCTCAATTCCTAGTATTGATTTTTCTTCTATTTCATTCCTCTTTAAGATTGTAGCAAGATGAGCTCGGTTTTGATAAGCTATGTTGCAGGGAAGAGGAGGGCACTAATACCTCCATCAGTTGGATATGTTAATGAAAATCTCAAACCAATTCCTGAAGAGGTTTTCTCCTTACTCTTATCTAGAGGTCTTCTTTCTTGTGGTTTACCTTTTCCTATAGCCATATGTTTTCGATCTTCTAGGAGAAAATACTTGTCATAATGATAGAATGAGAGCAAACCCTGGATTGAATTGAATGGATGTCCACTGGACTTTGGTTTTCTTATTATCGGAGCTTGAATAAGGATGCAAACAAACAAGCAGAGATGGCATCACTAAAGTAATTTTTACTCAACCTTTTATCAATCATAGAAGAATCAAATGACTGAAGAAGAATGCGGAGTACATGGTACAACTTGAGCAAGTATAAAGTGTAAAGGTAGATAATGATAAAGATTATGAAAACTGTGAAAAAAACATAATGTGAAGAAAATATGCATTACTTTCTACAAACGACATTTCTGTATATTGAAAGGCAGGAAGATATGTGCATACTTTAGTATACATGTTGCGCCTGATAAGTCAAAGCTGCTTGGTCCTAGAAAATGCTTAAATGATGAAACAATAGAGAAAATGACTACCATAATGGGATTGGTTGTGATATATGAAGGATGTTTTAAAGAGGGTTGGAAATTGAATAGAAATCAAACTAATGTGAAGTTTTTGTGGATGCCTACCTTCTTTGATATCACTGATAATGCTGTATGCTGTTCGATAATATGCTTAATTACATTTTGTGTTTTGATTGATTTTTGCAGTTTGGTCCTCGACGTAGTCTTCTTTCTCATGCAGATGAGCCTTTGGTATTTGAGGTACAACTACTGAAAGTCTTATGAGCTCGTGTCAGATTGGGCAGTGATTTTTTTTTTTTTAAGTTTTTATTTTGTATCTTGAATTGCTTACAGCCTTTCAAGCTGAAGTTCGTTCTTGTAGTTTGTGAAATGTCCCGTGTCCTTGGAGATTTTTGGGACGGGTTTCCCTCTCCTTAAGAATGCCACATTGCCTTTGTAAACCCTGCGATATTTTTAAAGAAAAGATATTGAAGAAAACCTGCTTCATATCTTACCAAAATTTGACCATGAGTATGGTGGCTTTTCTTTAATTTAATGGTCTTGTAAAGTGAATTGATTGTTATTTATGTTTTATGACAATGAAGATGAAATTGGTTTCATGGGAAATGCTTGTTGGGTTTTACAAAACCAATTTGAAGAAAATGAGGTTGCTTTTTTTTTTTTTTTGCCATCTAAAAATAATAATAAAACAAATAATGAAAATCTTCATTATTTTTTAAACATAAGTTGTTTCATTACTACTAAGCCTACCACCCCTAAAGTATAATCGAAGTTTGCGCCACCCGGTAGATCTTAATGACGCGATGACACCCGAAACCACGCACGCCTGCTATTAAAAAGTTTTTTAAACTTATTTTTGAAGTTTTCTAAACTGAATTGGCAAAAATTTTTCATTCCTTAAAGGGTTTTTTTTCATGACATAGTTGTTGTAATAAGTATAAAAAAAGAAAAAAAACCAAATAGCCTACTTTATCTATATTTATTTATTTATTAAGTGTTTGTATGTTGATAAGTGTGTTAAAACACAAATGCAACTAAATTAAATCAGTCTACTTGAAAGTTTAAACCCTTGGTTATAAATCAGTCTACTTTAAATAAATATTGAGAAAGAGCCAATTCGATTGAATCTTATTTATATTTTGTTCTCAGATTCAATTGAATTCGTAAATTTCATAAATTAATTAAGATTAATGTTATAAAGAAATTTGGGCGCGAGAGTGGAAAATAGCGTTTGCGGAGTGAATACAAAGAAACTTTAAACAGCCGGTGGCGGTGGGTGCCTGACCGTCGCTCCCAGAACGCATCGCTCGATCGCAGCATAGGGCCGCGGTTGGAAAGGGGTTGAGAAGGCCGAGCAAAGAGAACAGAAAGAGGGTTTCTGAGGCTGGTGCTGCAATGGCGGAAAAAACAGGGAAAGTCGCATCTCTCTCGAGAGACAAAAGACCTGCGCCAAGTTCTTCCTCAGGAAAGGATGGTTAGATCTTCTTTTTCTTCTTCGTCTTCGTCTTTTCCCTTCTCCGTCTTTGCTGAAGTTTACTACTTGTACCGGTGATTTACTGAAAGTCGACTGTAAGAATGCAGTCGTAAAAAAGCTTGAAATCAAATCCATGCGTTTGGTCACATACTTTAATGGTTTGGACTTTTATTTTTGTTGTCCTAGAATCTTTTATGAAGTGGAAGTTTGGACTTATCGAATATGAGGTTATCCAGGAGTAGAATGGAAAGTTCTTTATTTCACAGTTTTAGCTCCAGTTTAGGATTCTTCGCTTTAAAGTTATCCTCTCGGTACTGAATTCTGCTTAAGTTTGCTTCAATTTTGTGAAATCCACGACGTGGAAACTGGTTTAAGTTTGCCATGAAAAGATGCTCAGGAAGCCTCTGTTTTGTTTTCATTAGGCTGAATAAACGTCAATCATTGTGCCTCAAAATCCTCACTACTGTAACAGTAGATACATTCTCTTATCCGTGAATTTAAAGGAAGTTGTGCCATAATTTAGATGGAAGAAGGCAATTGTACGTCATTAATTTTTTGAAGTTCATCATAAAACATGAATGGTTTAGGATAATGACCATGTTTGCGATGCATCATGCATGTAGAAGGCCTCTATAATTATTAATGCACGGTGTTCTGTGAGATGCTCCTTAGTATTGACTTATTCCATTTCTTTGTATGTTTTGCAAAGTTATGCGTCAGTAATTTTGTTTTAATGGCTTGCTTCTTTCTTATGTTTCTGTAGAAGCTCCAAAGGGGAAGAATGGTGGTTTGTGTGTGGAGGGTGTAATTGAGTGTGAGGACTCATCAGATTCTGAAGGTTTGTCACATTCCCAAGCAGAGTTGATTGTGTACAAATATGCAATTCATGTATGTGTATTGTTCACTAATCTGGATCTGATTCAAATCACCAAGCTTTTCAATTTTGGTTCATAATTCCTATAAAATTTTTCCCCAGGATCTTCTCTTATGTTTCTATGAGGGGCTTTTTCAATGTTGATGTAATTCCATGTACTTATTTATATGGTTTCATATTCAGATGGTGTCATTCTTGTATCTTTGAAATATATTCAGGATCTCCGAGAGTTAAAAACAATGCTTCGTTGAAGTCTGGTGGAAAGTTTTCATCTGAGACCCCTGTTTCTAAAGGTTCATCATCCTTGAACCTTTTCTCGGTTATCCTGCTTTGTTCCACCTTTTCGTTTTGTTAATGAATTTCTTGTATGTGTTGATTTACACTTTGTCATCATGTGATATGTTAAATGAATCCTTTCTTGCATGATGTTTAACTTTTTAGGAGATTCTGGTAAAGGTGGAAAAGCAGACCATACAGCAAAGTCAGTGGGGAAGAGCAGTGCACCAATTATACCATCTATACCAAAGCTCAATGTTAAAAATGGTTGGTACATTTCTTTTGCTATCAATGTTATTATTATTAATATTGATACTACTGCCACCTCTACTGCAACTCCTGAAACATCAATTTGCCAGCCTACACAAGGGCAGGGTTTTGTGTTTGTGGTGATTATCACTGTGGAATTTGTATTTTGGTTTGTCATCATTCTGTCTATTCTCTCAATTATACCAAACGACTTGCTAATTGAATTTGTATACAGTGTAATCATTTTTAATGCTGTTTACCATGGTTTTAAAATTAAGATAGTTGTATATTTGTTTATGGACTGCATTTGATTTTCTGTCATGAGTTACTGGTGCTTGTTAAGACAAGATACGGTTGCTTGCTAAAACAGAATCTTGTTCACATTTTACAATAGAATTTCTATATTCAATTGCATAAAGTAGTTTCTTCATCGGCTCATTTTCTGCTGGTATATACTCTAGATTTGGGTCAATGGGCTAGGGGAAATACTAGGACCCTTGTTTACTGCTTTGCTGCTTTGGTTGCCACAGAACTTCCAAAGAATGCAGTATGCCTGATGGACTGTGAGGCAGCAGATATTTTACAAGGGATACAGGATCAGCTAGTTGTACTATCTGATGATTCAGCTATCAAACTGCCGGGGTAAGAATATTAAAATATGATTTGATTTATAAGTTCCAGTATCTGTAGACCATGATGACCTCGTTATTCTTAGGGTAATTAGATATGCCAGTTGTGCATTACTTTTTTTTTTTCTTAGATTTTAGATACTCCCTCGAAAATAAAAATGACAATATGACTGTCTTGTTGTGTAATGACTATTAGAAAACAGCTGAATTTGTTTTTGTGAATTTTCTTGGAAGAAATTAAAAAAAAAAAAGAAAGAAAGAAAGGAAAGCAACCATTTCATCTTTAGTATAATCAATTGGATATATTTATTGATTTTGAGAGGTTAAGAACCTTCTATGATAGGGACTACTGTCAATTTACGTTCACAAAAATGTCATGGTACCACTTCAATGATGTTCTATTACATTAGAGGTCGAAATGTGTAAATCTTTTTTTGATGGGGGTATCTCAAAATTAGATGTGCCTAGGGAATGCCACATTTATTTTATTTGAATGTATTAAAGATTAGTGTATGTGGCTCTTTCAGATCATTTGAGAAAGGTCTTCAGTATGCCAAATTGGGAAGCCACTACACAAGTCCTTCTTCTGTGAGAAAAGCCTTTGAGTATCCTTTGTTGTGTGTTTTCAGTTGCTACTGTCTAGATTAGTAATCTTAGTTGCTCTAGCATTATGTTGCATTTTCCTGGCCAAATTGTCTCTCTCAGCTTAACTTCAATTTCAGAATACTCAAGAGTCATAAAATTTCTGATGGAGAGGTTTGCAAGTCCACAAACATGACCTTTAATCCCAATTAATATTCCACTACTCTAATTTGTTTTCTTTCTGCAGATGTGTATGATTGGTAATATTTGTCCAGAAACAGCTGATGAGCTTTTTGCGCTGATACCGTCCTTGAAGGTAATTCTAACATTTGTGTTTTATTGAATTCCTTTATTGGTTGTCTATTATTGTCTTTCAACCAAGCATCTAATGAGATACATTAGGTATCTGTCACACACACACACACACACGCACAAACCCAACAAAAAATAAAAATCAAAAGAAACAGAGCAGCTGACAAGAGCAACTAGGTATCTCAAGGCCTATGGGGCAACAAGCTCTTGTTTGCTCACATTTAAAATGTCATTTGTGAAATAGAATAGCTAAACAAAGGTATTCTTGTTGCTCCAAATAGTTAGAATGAAGCCTTCTACTGGTGGATGTTATAGACTGCCACTTGACCTACGTTAATATATGTGAAGATATATATTGACAAGAATTTGGATTAGATAGCCTTTATTTTTCAGTGGTGGGAAACTGCAAAATGGTTGGGTGCTCCTTCCACAGATGGATAGGACTTTTGGATAGCTAATTCAACCATTTAAGTTTCTAATATTACCTTGTCAACATACTTGGCTGTTCATGAAAAAGCAATTTTCTGACAGTAAGTATGCGTTATTCACAACCGTTGGATGAGGGAGTGCTATATATCTTGAGGTTTCTAATGATTTTGATTGCTGCAGTTTCATTAAAAATGTAATTGCAACAGTCACTTCAATATTTTCCTAGCTAAGTAATCTCCTCGCCTTCTTAAATAATTAAACAGATCTGTCTTCTTAAATTCTCAAAAAAATCAAGTTGGTCCCATTATGTTTAGCTTTGGCTGTTTTTGGATTAATGGTTGTTCAGGCTATGGATTGATGGTCCAATACTCTAGAAATTAGAGAGAGGTCCTAGCACTGAATTATTCACTTGAGATTTTATAAATTAAGCTAGTAAGCGGTAAAGAAATACACACCAAAAAACCAAGTGTAGCGTTATTAGAATGTTAGTATGGGCATGTGGTACAATATCTATGGATTAAATTATAAATGAATGCATTTGAGAAATGGGATGATTAGCTACAATTGAGATAAAATGAGAGAATTGGTTTATGTGGTTTAAAACATAAGCACACAAACCTTCAAATGCACTCATTGGGAATGGTGATTTATGAACAAGCCACAACAAAATAGAGGTTGGAAAAGACTTAAATAAACAAGAACAACGTAATTTGAAATATATAAATATTTTTGTAAATTGGATATTGACTTAGTCCATAGTATAGGGTTGGCATTTGGCAAAGTGAATCATGTAGTCAACCTCATAAAATTGAGTTTTGGATCGAATTGATATTGATATATCGAGTATCTATTGATACGAAGTATTCTAACAATCCCCACAACCTGAGTCCAAACTATTGTAATTGGAATAAGTTTGGTAGGGGTTCACGAATCTAGGCGATCGTCTCTATCTAATGAATGGGGAGTTTGCTTTGAAATTATTTGACGTGCATCCTTCCCCTGAGTTCGTACATTAACAGAAATCATACGGGGCAGTGGATTGATACAAAGAAGCTTCTGGTAAAATGCTCGCTTGTAACCCAATAGATAAAGTTTCATGAAGCTAAGGTCTCCCCTAAAAAATGGGAGAAACAAGTGTTTTCACGACTTTATGATTCAGCCAATTTTATTTCACTTAATCTTCCTTTCATGGCCACATTTTATTTTTTGGCTAAAAAATGAGAAATTTCTTTTGTTATGTGAATCAAAATTTTCATTTCATCCAAGAAGAGTCATCTCATTCTCAACAAATAAAAAATAGCTCATTGATTGAGTACTTTTGAGTCGAAGATAAATAGAGCCAAGTGATTTGCCTGAGAGGGAAGTATTTTGCGCAAGTAATTGATAATGTAATAGAATCAAAATTGTGGATTTGAGTAATGTAAATGTTAGTGAGATTCCAATGTCCTGAAGACCTTAGTAAGCATTGTTGCATGTGATATAATTGTCACTGTGCATGCCATGTAAGAGCTATGCCCATAATAAGACCCTAGTGAAAGTAGGTTTATTTAATTTCTGAAAGTGTGCTTGTGATCCTAATTGTTCATTTTCTTTATTTAAAATTTTTTTCATGGCAAGGTTACATGCAGTACCCCGTTATTTTCCCGCAGGACAACAGATTCAGGATTGAGAGAGCCGTTAAGGATATGCTTTCGGAAATGGCTAAGCTTAAATCCGTAAAGTAGAACCGCAGTTGCACGCAACAAAGATCAACTGTCAGCTTTTGTCGTTCACCATTTGACTTTTTATAGCACTGGCAATACATTTAGGATTCACATATGGTTCCTTTGCCTTTTGTAATGAATCGGCTCTTGATACTTTCGATTATTGTGTGCCAAATGCTCATCTCAGTAAATTGTGCTCGCTGTGCAGAGTTTCCCATTGGTGCAGGGAAAATGGAAATGAGCTATGCTGTATTTTTAATGGAAATTGTTTCTGTTTTAAGCATATTAATGGGTGTCTTCGTGGAGCAGAACGTATTGAGTTTGACATGTAAATGTATTATGAAAGAACGCATTCGAAAGAGCAAAGCTTTTTCACTGCTGCTAAAAGTCCCAAGTCTTTTGTGAAACATAAACTCTGAAAAATGACCACCTGACTTTTTGCATTTGCAGTTACCGTCAAATACAACTGAGACCTAAAATGGTAATAATTCAAACAAAAAGCCAAACGCTTTTGCTGTTAACAAATGGTTGATTAGTACAGTAAAGTCTCAACTCCTCATTCAAGAGCCATCGTGCGTTCAGTGCAATAATGCAGGAATGCAAGGGATACAAAGAAGGCTAGCGTTCTGCATGCTTATTGGCAAATGTAGCAAGGCTAGATGCTCTGGGACCGATTCAAAAATCATGGCTGGACCGTTTCAATGACCATACTGTTCCAGGGCGTTAATCTTATTGCACCAGATATATTCATTAAATTGAAAAAAAAAATGAACCAGATTTTGCACTTCATCCTTGATCTGCTTTCTTGGGGGAAAGCATGGACACGTAGAATGAAATCATTCACAATCTCTCAATATTTCTGTTCCAAGCAGTACCAAGTGCCTTTGGCAAAATACCACACTAGGGCACAGCCATGAGTTCTTTCACGGATGTAGAACCTTCAGATAGCACCTTTGGGCAGGATTTCTTTCATTCGTAAGCCAAGACATTTTCATAAAAACAACCCCCAAACCTTTTATTATTATTATTATTATTTTTTGGAGGCATGGCGAGGCTAAGTGATCTACACTTCACCAAAATTCAGAAGACGGCAGGACAAGGAGGTTATACTTGCATGTTCCCACAATAGACATCCAGTTCCTCATGACAGTATACCCATGACCTTCAAAGACTAGAAGAAAGCAACCAACATGATGTCACAGCACCCTTCATCTACACAACAACATCATAGAGAAGCACTACTAATAATGAAGCACCACGGAAGCAAAAGGGTAAAGCCAAAGAATGTCGAAAAATATACCTGAAAAGAAAATGCTTCTTTGTCAATTTCAAAAGTTAGCTCAACCGTGATACTCTCTTCCGCTTTCTGTTCTTTCGAGGGGCAGGCTTTTTGGGAGTATTCCTCAAAGTAAGAGGAAGCGCCAGAGTTGATGATGGCTTGCCACTAAATGTCCTGCCTTTCTTAGCAACCCACTGCAATGGTAGAGTATTTACAATGCTGCCAATATCTTTTGAATTGTTCAGTTCGACTAGTCTTTGAATTTGGTCAAGCATATGGTTTGCCCAAGCTACTGATTTATCAAGTGCAAGTGAATCATCCATTGGCTTTTTCCACAGACCAATTAAAATATCTCTAAATGAGTGGAACGACATTGCCTCTTCACAACCTGGATGAGTTTTACAGATCATATTCACCTTGATGACATGCTTGCAAAGATTACCTTGTCTTGACCAAGCACAATCACAAAAAGCAAACTCCGAACCAGGATTCCAGACAACATGTGTCAGATTAGTATCTTTCTGACTTGTAACCTTGGCAAAAAGGTGGTCTTTATCATCAAAGACAACAGCAATATCAGGAATTTTCTGTGCCCGATGCCAAGAAGTAGAAGCAATATACTCCTCCTTCACATTTTGAAATGAATCACTTTCATCTGCAAAGCGGTCGAGCCAGTAACTTGAATGCAACTCAGTTGTTAGCTTGTGCACCAACCAATCAACACGTTGAAGTGAACCAAGATGTGAATCATCATAAAGTTTTTGTTTCAGCTTTAAATGGTATGCTTCAATAGCACCAGATGCTTCCTGGCTTGCCAATGGGTATGTTTTCATAGTTTCAAGCCACATTTCTGGTAACATAATGAGAATTTAACTATTGAGCCTCGTCAAGATTTCATACATGCAACTAAATGAAAACTAGAAAAAAGGCCTTAGCAACTAACCAATCTTAGGTAACCAAAAGGCTTTGAAGTATTGCACAAAGTTGGTTTGATCAATAAAATCTTGAATGAATTGGTCCATCATATGCAAAGAGTTGGTGCCATCCCAGATGCCATAGACAATTTGACCGAGACGTTTGAAAATCTCCCGTTGGACTTCAATGCTTCTACATTTCTTGACAATGCTCTTTAGCCATGATCTGCGGATGCGCCAGAGGCAGAAAAGAACAGGGCAGCAAAATATATCCCTGAAATAACATTTTAAATTAGTAACTCCACAGAGAGCAAGGGAGATATTGGAAAAGCACCTCAATAACCATGAATACTTTTGTACCTTCAATTTATTTTATTCTTTTTATTATTTTGCTTTCCTCAATGAAAGGAGCAACAACTACCCAAACAAACCCAAACCAAGCTAGCAATTGACTGAGACAATGTAGTACTAATCTGGAAACTTAAATTAAACCAGGCATTCAGAAAAGACAATAATCTAACCTGATTGGATCAACCTCTGCAGCTGCATCATCAACCAGAAAACCAGTAATCTTCCAAGCAGGATCAACTGAATGAGCTCTATTAAGAAGAGCTTTCATCCATTTTGACATGTCTTGCTTGGAAAAGCTACGAGTTATGATCCATGCAACTGGGAGTGCATGCTGTCTTGAGTCAAACACAAGGAGTGTGCATAATGGATACTAAAATTCGAAAACAATGAGAAATAATTAGATCTAACATATTGTTATCCTAAGTTGCTTAGAGTTAAATTAACTGCAGCATAGCAACTTAATTTACTTACTTTGAGTTTCTTTATTCCAAAGGTTGAGTCAATAGCCATGATACTTTGATGGCCAAAACGGATCATTTGTTGGAGCTGCCACTCTGTCTGAATGCCCAAGATGAAAGCATCTGTTTCAGAAGTGTCCTGATAAAAGAACTTCGATTTGCTATTGCGTTCAACCCATAATCGAATGCTAGCCTGATCGTCAAGATCCAGCTCATGGGTTGAACGTTTGATAATCATCCCAAGTTTATGGACGTATTGGGATGCAAGGCTATTAACTTTAGCATTAGAACCACAGTAGCGTTGAACGCCTTCAATGTGTTTCTGCAGCACATTTTCCTCAGGAATGCCAAGATAGATCATAGACATAGTTTGCTGCTGGATCTCATCACAAATATATGGTATCTTCTTTGCACCAGGGCCAATGGCATCCCTGTCTAATGGACCATGACATACAAAGCCAGACTTATTTACATGCTGACGCCTATTATTGTAGATGATAAGTGCAACAGATGGACGGGCATATAGGCGCTTTACTGTAAAATGGCATGTACAACCCCTCATAGATTGCGGTCTAGCAGCTCGGTTTCTTGTGTTGAGTCGATATCTCCTGCTGTATAATATATCACCACCTTCTCCATAGTTCTCAGGACCAAAAGAGCACCAATACCTGTTATAATTGAAAGAGAAAAGAAGAAGAAGAAGAAGAAGAAGAATTCATGTTAGCAACTTATTCAATGAATTCGATACATTCCATCACTGTAACAGATTTTCCAAAGGTAACAGTCGAGACTGTGAAGAGAGAAATGTAAGAAGCTTTTATGACAGAGAATCATGACATAACTGTGAGTAGTTATCTAAAAGGGCAACAAAAAAAGCATACTGGGAAGTCCTAAATTAATAATCCAAGGCTGATACCGTTAAACATCACTACTTGCGTCCAATTTTAAGAAAGAAACATAAGATTTCTGTTTGAATTATATTAAAGTACTATCTGCCTGAAAGAGAAAGATAATACTCAGGTAATGTTACAGCATCAACCATGCACGTTTTGCATTTTTGACCTTTCGACTGAAAAATAACAGTAAAGCCACGGAAATACAGATATATATATATATCAAAGCAGAGAGAAAGAAAACAAACCGGATAAGAAGAAAGGAAAAAAGTAAACAGCTAACTGTAAACTAACAAACATAAGATTGAATTTAACTAAAATAACCGTAAAAATATACACTTACACCCTGTATTCTAGATATTCATCATTCTTGTAACTTTTTAAGCTTCCTTCAGCTCGTTTTCTTCCTCTCTCAATGTGAAACCGAGTAGGGCATTCAACGCTAGAACATTCTCCAAATATAAATGCATCAACACGATGATAAGGAATAAGGGCTACATCATCGTGGTGCTCCTCAGTTCCATATTTGGTCCAACCTAGATCAGCAGAAGAGAAATCTTCCCCTAGTGGGTCTTGCACTGGAATACTGAAGATGGATTCTGTTATCTCCATTGGCTTCTGCATTTATCATGTTTGATACATGGATCATGAATTTGTATCAAATTGAACAAAGTTCACAACCTCACATTAAAACTCCACACAAGATCAATAACATAATGTATATATAGAAGAATAGAATTCCAAAACGAAAATTAAGAAAATGAAAATCATTTTCAGAAAACAAGCTATTTTCTTAGTAAAATTCCCATAAACTGTTTTCGATTGTTGACTTACCAAATACATTTTGGGATAGTATTGGACATTAACAAAAGAAAAAAAAAAAAAAAAGTGATGCCAACCAACAGAAGGAGGAGAGTAGAGATTACCAATTACATACACTTACTCTTGGAGGAACAAAGCTCTCGAAGAATAATCAATTCAAACTACAGGAATCCAATATTCCTGTAGTTACGAACCGAAGCAGACGTTTACTACTGCAGTGAAGTAGAAGAGCAAAAGCACTTGAAGCCTCAATCCCTAGAGTGTAAAAAAAGAAGAAAATAATAGAGAGCTCAGAAAGTCACAACAAAATGCTGATGATATTAGAAACCCTAGAAACCCAAAAAACAAAAAAAAAAAAAAAAAAAAGGAGAGAGAGGAAGAAGAGATAGAGTGAGATAGCGCGGAAAGTGAGATTTTACTTCAGAGAGAATTAGAAGAAGCATAAGAGGAAAGAGATAAAAGAGGTTTCCAAGCGAAGCGAGGGAGAGAGAGAGAGATGGCGGTGAGGGCTTATGAGGAGACTGCGTGCGCCACTTCCGTTTGCCCAATGGGTGCGTTTGGTTGAAAAGATTTTTGTTTTATTTAGATAATGTATTTCAGAAAATCTGTTCGCAGTTAAATATTTCAGAAAAAAAAGTTTTGTCATAGTTAAATATTTTTTAAACATTAGTAAGAGTTTATTGAGAAAATATTTTTTTTTAATTTTAGTTTTTTTGCAAACCAAATATTAAAAATATTTTTTTTGAAAAATTTTTAATTTCCACCTAAACAGATGCAAGCAAGCATGAGTTACAATATGTATGTAAAAATTAAGAAAAAAAAGGATATATGTAAACCAAAAATACCAAATCTATTTCCTAATGCCAACACTAATATGGGATGAGACTACTAAGATATTTTCTTCATGAAGTTTTTTTTTCTTTTACAAGTTTCCTATGACACACTGTCATTTATTTAATTCTCGAAAAATATTACAAATTTTTTAATATATAATACTGTATTGTTTATGTGTTTATATGTTTCTTTAATACATATTATTTTCTAACTTTTAACTTAATTTATATTTGATAAATTTAATATGCTTATGTATAAATAATATTTAAATTCTTTTGTTAGTTAGATCACCGTAAGCTAGATCGGCCCTGAGTAAAAACCGAAAGGATAACAGTTCGGGACCCTTTATTATTTGGAAGCAATACAAATAAAAAAATATTTAAAAATTATGTTTTTTCCTTCAATTTCAGAAAAAAAAAATCTTTTTACCTGTAAAAACCAGTCGATTTTTTAATGTATAAAAATACACTATTTCTTATTAATAATAATTAACTCTACAAACTTAATCACCAATTATTTTTATTTTCATTTTTATTTTAGGGTCCCAAGTTAAGACCAGCTTGCTTGTAATCACAATTGCCAACCTTGACCTACAATTTCATTATATA
The DNA here is from genome assembly GCA_030144865.1 of Tinospora cordifolia. Lineage (NCBI taxonomy): Eukaryota > Viridiplantae > Streptophyta > Magnoliopsida > Ranunculales > Menispermaceae > Tinospora > Tinospora cordifolia. Next base: position 15,777 of record JAJIYU010006659.1, read on the forward strand.
CAAATAACACATTTTCAAAGTCATGACATGATATGTGTCATAAAAATGAAAACTGATAGTGTGAGGGAACGCATGCGAGAAGTAGTTTAGAGGAGGTAGTCATTCTTAAGAACATGTGGATCACGTGATACATGCAGGATCAAAACCAACAGCTAGCATGGGAGTGCCTTGAATTCTGTAAGATGAAACAGACCAAAACCAAACAACAACATTCAAACTTTGACACAACTTCAATTAGTTCCTCCAATCACAAAATCTTACAATATTGCCAATCTTGCCTTATTACAGGAAGATCCATTTACATGAAAATCTAGCATCAGAAGATTTAAGAAAAAAAACAAAAAAAGTAAACTGCATTTCACATGTATAGAACAGCATTTATACTCAGACGACATCACAGCTATTGATCTCTCTTCTTTCCCATTCTTTACCATTCAATGCATCTTCACCGCTTTTCATCTCACAACTGTCGCTTTTCTTCCATATAGTGTCGTTCCTTGCACCCTCCCCTGCGGAAGACGATCTTTCGCAAGTGTGTTTGTGTTTTGAAGTTCCTTCATCCTGTCTCCACAAAACTCCCGTTTCAATTGCTTCCATGTACAATACCTTCACCAAGTATTGAAAGCGACGCCTGAAGGTTGGTATGCGGGTCATAGAAGCAACAATGCCGTGCAGCCTTTGGCAAAGAAATAGCCAACTTAGTCATATATTTTTATGCTAGTTAGTTAATAGCATATATTGCTCATGTTACTAGCTATCTCATTTAGTATCCTAGATATAAGGAAGCTCTAGCAGGATTCATGATTGAAATCATACTAAAGCTGAATAGGAAAAAAAAAAACTATATATATGATGCTTGTTATTTTGTATATATGGATAAGAGTTTTTGAGGCACAAAAGATTTCTTTTTTTTTTTTTTTTTTTAATTCAACTTTTTTCAGTTACAATTCGCTTGATCATACCTTCTTAAAATAGCTTGCAGTTGGGCTATTTTCACTTTGTCATCAGATGGAAATCTGCCATTCCAGTCCTCCGGCTTCTCATTATTGCAAGTCATGAACAAAACTTTCAAGCAAGCTTCTTCGTTCTCATCCAAATGGAGACCTTTAATCTGCTCCTTCATAATCATTAATGGCCCTATAAACCATTCAAATACCTTGTCCTTTGGCCAATTATACCGAGTCACTTCAAGCTCATCAGCTGCAAAACGTCTTCAGCTTATTAGATGAAATTATAAGTCATTATAAAACCAAGCAATTAAAAAAATTTGCAAAACATAAGATGCAAAACATACAAATAAGCAATCCAGTTGAGTTGGACTTTGCCGATGAAAGAAGACACCGAAAAATGCACCACGCAGGTAGCTTGATTCCCAACTTTTTGCATTTCCCCCTCAAGATACATTCTTCTATGTCTTTCACATCAATTAGATCCTCGCGTAGGAGTTCTCTGCCATTCACCTCACAAGAGTGGAAGAGCCAATCCCATACCTATTCATTCTTCAGTATCAAAACAAGGAAAAATCACTAGTACATAACTATGAGCATGAAGTCCTTACCTGCATTGGTTTTAGCTGTTGGATAGTCCACTTTAAAGTTCTTGAATGTTCTGACACTAACTTGGAATTCGGTCCTCCTCTCCAACTCTTCTGATTATTTCCATCCTCATTAATAGACCCTTTGTCAAGGAGCTCATTTCCCATGTTTTTGCGGTAACTAGGCCTGACTGTCATAACAATTTGAGGCTAATCCATCATCTTTGGCTAGAACAGTAACGTGCTGAAGGGCTTAGAATTGTATTGAATAAGCTTGAATAGTAGTCATGATGCTTACATATAAATTCAAGTTCAGAAAAATTGAAAATTACCTGGGAAGGCAGGACCCCTCTCTCAAGTAAAGCAAGTCATTTGTATATTCATCAAATAAGGACACCACCGAAATGATGTACATTAGTCCCATCTGGAAGGAGTTCTCCTGGCGAAATATCATGTTGTGATTCATGTTATGTGTAGACATAGACAGCAACTCCATATATATGCTATATTAAGAATGAATCAAAAGTCAGGTTTAGTAGATTGGAAATAAATTACATACCTGATGGACAATAGCTGCTCCATACAATCCTAAAAAGAAGCTGCTCAAGAAAGCACCAAGCACTGCCCCTAGTACGACAATTGGCCATAAGATTATGGCTAGGCCAGCAAATGGGACACACACTGTCTCTAAGAAAGGTCCTTCCCTTCCAATCAAGTCCTCAAGCAGCCTCTTCCATCCCTTGAAAAGCATGTAAGGGCTTTTCCATAGTGCAACAGCAGTTATTAAGATGACATCTATTGGCACAGCTAGTAGGATGACCAACAAACAACTAGGTACCAGTGATAGTCTTCCGATAGGGAAAACAGACAGAAAACGAAAAAAAAAAACCAAAAAAACAAAAAACAGGTTGAGCACAAATGTGTTACTTGAGCAAGTAAAGGAAACAACAAACACTAAATGTGATATTTACTTGATGTTCATGGGCCTTTCATCTGCGTGAATTTGTTCACTCAGGTCATCCATATAAGAGAAGTATGAGTGGAAGCAAAAATCTGTAAAATCTCGCACAATTGTACAGCTTCCTTTAATTGTACTCCATGTACCATCCTGGCATTCACAAGGAAACGTAAAGAGCCAAGATCATGTACTTGGAGCATTTTATTGTTGTAACGGAAATTGGATAATGAGTCTTCAAACTATATATATCATCAACTAAACATTATCATGTCGCATATGCCAAAACAAATTTAATGGTGGAATGAAGTGAAGCAACTTCAACCCCGTCTTCCCACCTGATTTAGACTGCTGTTCATGCTTTCTCCTACTGATGAATAGAGGTGAAAACCATAGGATGAGGTTGACAAGAGAGGGATAACGTACAAGGAAGTAGTGAAAACATTTGTCGGTCAAATGTTGTCCAGTGGCCTCAAAAGTTGCAACTAAAGGAGTGAAAATTCCATAGCCTATCCCCACGAGAAAGCTTCCAACAATTCCAAGTATTGGCCAAAGAAGCAGAGGTATTGCTAAGCATGCCAATACAAGGCCCCTTAAAACAAGCCCAAGCCTCTTGGTCCTGCCATAGAGCACAAAGTCGAAAAGATTGGAAACAGTAAGGTTGGGTATTATGAATTAGAAAGGAGACAAAAGGGTGCAATGAATCCCTTACTTTGCTACACAGTAGTAAGTCCATACAAAATGTGCAGGCCACAGCCCAATTATTACGGCAGAATTTCCAGTTAGGACAATGATAACGGCAACAGGACCAACAATTGCAGCTGCATTGACAACAAATATATGAAATTTATGAGTTTGCGTATGCAAAATTATAGACATAGGCAGCTTCCATGGTGGGATGGGTATTATGAGGTCATACTTGTTTTTTTCTCAAAAAAAAAAAAAAAAAAAGGAAAAGAAAAACGAATTGAAAATTGTTAAATTAGCTTAAAGTACAGATAAATTAGATGCCCAACTTCAAAATGGAGAGGCTAAAATACAAACATCAATATCTCTTGGAATCCCGAATGAGGTGCTACCAACAATTGTTGCAATCCTTACATTCTCCCCCCATCAATTGGTACGACACATCTCTCTATATTAAATTCCATTTTGTTTTCAATTTCTGTGTATAAGCTACAATGGTATTAGACTATTAGTAATCTATAAATGAAGTAGACGTGGACAAGCCAAAACCCAGAGTCAAATCCCTTCTGTTCCGATTCTCGAAGCCACCAATCCAACCATCCTAATTCTGCTCACGTTCATTTCGAGCTGATACCTCAACTTTAATTGAACCGAGCATTGGATTGGATTTTGTTTTAAGCATTAGTTAATTGTAGTACTAATTAAGTAAAACAGAAGGAGAAGATGAAGACGAGGGTGATGAACGATAAATGAAAGTACCTTTAACGACACCAAGAATCAAAATCAACAAGAAGAAGGGAAAAAAACACAAACAGCTCCATAGCTTCGCTACAAACCCAGTTGGAACCCGCATGATCGGCTCCCACTCCTCCTACAGACCAAGGAATGAATTACTTGTAGAAGAGGAGGCCAAGGTGGAAACCAAAGAATAACTTGAAGCAGAAGAGAAGAAGGCCGCGCGAATTCTATTAATTATCCTCCTATAAGGCTATAACGAGAGGAGCGTCCATGAGGGGGAAGAGCTGCACGGCAGAATCAACACGTCTCACGACACGTGTCACAACGGCGACGCTTTTTACGTGAGTAGTGTTGCGAAAGCGTGCAGGGACAGGGACACTGAGATAGGAAGGCTTTTCTTTATCACGCTTTTGGCGGGAACCGCTCGGAAGCAATCTTAGGCCTGGGCCTGCGTGTGTTGAAGGAGAGCCGCTAGACTGCTCCAGTCTTTTTTCTGCTTTGGGCTTTTGTCTTATGTCTCTATAACTGTACTGGGACAGCTGTGGGTAGGAGCTAT
>JAJIYU010006660.1:0-20285 GCA_030144865.1 Tinospora cordifolia
GAGGGGTGAAAGGTAGCTCGTTCAAATTGGATTTCTGCACCAAAATCAGATTTTGTGATGTTTGGAGGGGTTTTGCACGAACCAAAACGTGCCACGTGGCCACCCACATGGTCGGAGGAATGGTCAGGCATGGAGGTTGCTTGGCCGGAGTTCACGGGGTGCAGGGGTGGCGTGTCGGCGACTCCACCGGTGGTCCAAAATTAGGTGCAAAATCTGCCCCTACCATGCTTTGTTACAGGTGGTAGTTGAAGGAAAGAAGAAAGGAAGAAGAAAGAAGAAAGGATGAAGAAGAGAAGGCGGGCTGGGCTGTGCGCCCAGCCCGGCCCATATGGGCCTGGGCAGTCTAGGCCCATGCGCCTGGGCTGCCCAGGTAGCCTTTTTTTATTTTATTATTATTATTATTATTATTATTATAAATTTTCCCCTTTTTTCATATATATATATATATACACATGTACCCACATATATATACATATATCTAACTTTTGCATTTTTTTTCTAAAATTATTAAAATTACTAATAAATTACCTTTTCATCAAATCTTCCAATTATACATCAATTTTCATCATTTAAATAATTAATTCCTCCAAAATTAAATAATTACCCAAATTTACATTTTTCATCCAAAAATCTCATTAAATTAATTACTCTAAAAATTTCATAGTTATTCCGAAAATTCAACAATCAATCCTAAAAATCATTTCTCTAAAGAAACTATACTTTCCTTAAAATTTCATGTATTTTTCCTTCAAAATTGTATTTTTCCCCATTATTCTAATTTTCTCCAATAAATAACTCAAAATTAGAAAAATTCAGAAAAATTCATATATTTCCACTAAAATTTTAGAAAATTCATACATTAGACCCGATAATTTTTGTACATCAAATTATGGGTCGTCACACGTATCTTGTGAAACCTCAAATCGATGTGTTTTGTCCGAGCATGATACACTTGATTTTTTGCCAAATAAATGGTACTTTGATTATCACATTGCAACTAAATGGAATCATGTGGTAACCCAAGCCCAGTCACCAACCCCTTAAGCCACAAGGCTTCTTTTGATGCTTCTGTTGCTGCCATGTACTTTGCCTCTATAGTGGACAATGCTACTAAAGATTGTAGCATTGATCTCCAACTAATGGGGCCTCCAGCTAGTGTAAATATATAACTTGTAGTAGATTTTCTAGTATCAAGGTCTCCTGCAAAATCAGAATCTATATATCCCATAACTGAACAAACACCACTAGTTTTCTGAAATTGTATCCCCAAATTAGTTGTACCCCGCAGATACCTTAGCACCCATTTAACTGCCTTCCAATGCTCTTTCCCTGGGTTAGACATATATTTGCTCACTACGCTCACTGCATGAGCGATATCTAGCCTTGTACAAACCATAGCATACATCAAGCATCCAACAGCACTAGCATATGGAATATGGGACATCTCCTCCACTTCTTGCTTGGTAGTGGGTCTTTGTTGCATAGACAACTTAAAATGACTTGCTAAAGGTGTCGACACTGGTTTTGCATGCTCCATGCTAAACTTCTCTAGCACTCTTTCTAGATATCTCCTCTGTGAAAGTGTCACCTTTCCTGCCTTCCTGACCCTATGAATTTCCATCCCAAGGATCTTCTTTGCAGCACCAAGATCCTTCATATCAAACTCCTTGCTCAACAAGGATTTCAATCCCTCTATTTCTGTCTTTTCCTTAGCAGCAATCAACATATCATCGACGTAAAACATCAACAGGATAAAAGAATCATCAAGAAATCGAATGTGAACACAACAATCATACTCACATCGAGTGTAGCCAATCTTCAGCATAAAGGAATCAAATCGCTTGTACCACAGCCTTGGAGATTGCTTCAAACCATATAAAGATTTCTTCAACCTGCAAACATGATTCTCCTTTCCAAGCTCTTTAAACCCCTCTGGCTGCTCCATGTAAATATTTTCCTCTAAGTCACCATGGAGGAAAGCTGTTTTTACATCTAATTGCTGAAGCTCCAAATCATACTCAGCTACCATGGCTAACAAAACTCGAATAGAAGTGTGCTTCACTACTAGAGAGAATACCTCATTATAGTCAATGCCTTCCCTCTATGAGTATCCCTTGGCTACAAGCCTTGCCTTGAATCTTTCACCTTCTTTCCCATTTTGTGCTTCTTTTCTTGTGAAAACCCATTTGCATCCTATTGCCTTCTTCTCATCCTTAGGTAACGTCACCAATTCCCATGTACCATTCTTATGCAATGATTCCATCTCTTCCTCCATAGCCTGCATCCACTTATGCCCATCTGTATGTGAGATAACATCTTTGAATGTAGTAGGATCCCCTGCATTTGAGATGAGAGCAAAGGCTGCTTCATCCTCATCTCTGTATCGAGATGGTACTCTGATGGTTCTTTGTGGTCTGGATGTGGCAATACTCTCTGTCTGCTGGTGGTCAACCTGCTACTGTAATGTATGTGAAGCTTCCTGTGTAGTAACCCCAGTGCCTTGCACACTATCTAACTCCACCTCAACCACCTGTTTCTCACTGCTAACACTGCTCTGAGATGTGCACTCAGACTCATAATCATTTTTCAGGATAGACTTCTCATCAAAGATAACATCCCTGCTGATAATTTTTCTCTTGTTAGCTGGATCCCATAACTTGAAGCCTTTAACCCCTTTCTCATAGCCTAGAAAAATGCACTTCAAGGATTTAGAATCCAATTTAGACCTCTTCTCTGTGGGAACATGCACATAAGTTGGACAACCAAAAATTCTTAGATTTGAATAATCAACATGTTTACCTGTCCATACCTCCTCGGCAACCTTATTTTCTAAAGTTGTAGATGGAGACATGTTTACCACATATGCAGCCATATTAACTGCTTCTGCCCAAAACCTTTTAGAAAACCCAGCATGTAGTCTCATACTCCTAGCCCTTTTTAACAAGGTTCTGTTCATCCACTCTGCAACTCCATTTTGTTGTAGAGTACCGGGAACTGTGAAATGACGAGTGATGCCCTCATCCTTGCAGAACTGTAGGAATGCTTGATTTTTATACTCTCCTCCATTGTCTGACCGTAGATACTTGATTTTCTTCGTTATTTGGTTTCCTACTTCAACTTTCCACTTCTTGAACTTTTAAAAGGTTTCATCTATAGACTTCATGAAATAAACCCAAATCTTCCTAGAAAAATCATCAATGAAGCTAACAAAATAATTTGCTCCCCCTTTAGATCTGACCTCTGCTGGCCCCTATACATCTGAATGTATGTAATCAAACACCTCTGTACTCCTATGTGTACCTGTCTTAAACTGTACCCTGCACTGTTTACCAAATACACAGTACTTGCAGAAATCCAATTTGCATGATTTAATGCCTGTAAGAAGGTCCCTCTTGAATAGCTCCATCATGCCTCTCTCGCTCATATGCCCAAGCCACATATGGCACAATTGAGTATCATCTGCAAGTAGGTCTGAAGATGATGAAACTGCAGCTCCACCTACAACTGTAGACCCTAACAGTGTGTAGAGATTCCCAGATTTCTGCCCCTTCATCACAACCATAGCTCACTTTGTTATCTTCAAGACACCCCCTGTAGCTGTAAAAGTGCATCCATTGCTATCTAATGCCCTAAGTGAGATAAGGTTCTTCCTTAAATCAGGAATGTGTCTCACATCCCTTAATGTCCTAACAACCCCATCATGCATTTTAATACAAATGGTACCAATACCCACAGACTTGCATGCTGCATCATTCCCCATCAAGACTGTACTTCCATTACAAGGTGTATATGTATTGAACCATTCTCGGTTTGGGCACATATGATAGCTACAACTAGAATCAAGAATCCAAACATCAGCATATAGTGTGTTACCTGGAGAGACTGATAAGAGAGTTCCATCATCTGAGGATTTTGTCACCACACTTGTTGAATTTGCTTGTTTTCCTTTCTTTTGCTTTTCTTCTAAATTCTTGAGTTGCTTCTTGCAATCTCGCTTGAAGGGTCCCTCTTTATTGCAGTAGAAGCATTCGACTTCTTTGCCCATTGATTTTGACCTTGAAGTTCTTCCCTTTGAGTTGCCCTTTTCACTAGACTTCCCACGATTTTGATCTGAAACATGTTTAACCACAAGCCCTTCAGCTTTAGAATCCCCTTTTGTAGATTTCTTCTTAGCAACAGACTCTAAAACTGCAGGTGTGGCTTCCTCAAAATTAATTGTCTTCTTCCCTATGAGAAGTGTAGTAACCAAATGCTCAAATGAAGATGGCAAAGAACACAAGAAAAGTAAAACCTTATCCTCTTCACTCGTCTTCACCTCCACTTTCAATAACTCTGTGATAAGTTTATTGAAAGTATTCAAATGCTCTGTTATGTTCGTACCCTCTACCATTTTTAATTGATAGACTCTTCTTTTCAAGAATAGCTTGTTGGTGAATGACTTGGACATGTATAACTTCTCAAGCATTTCCCACAACTCTACAATAGTAGTAGCAGCCATAATATTGAACATTATCTCATCCGCTATATACAAAGAAATTGTACTTAGTGCTTTCGCATCTAATTCTTCCCAATCCTCATCTGTCATTGTTACCGGCTTCTTGGATTTACCATATAGTGCCTTTCTTGTGCCTTATTGAGTAAGAACATCAGTGAACTGCCGTTGCCACAATGAAAAATTATTTTCACCATCAAACTTTTCAATCTCCACCTTAGTACTAGATACATTAGTAGCCATGAAGAAGTTTCACAACAATTTAATGTATCCAATTCAAGTGACAAAAAAAAATTTCTCAAATAAGGTATGGAACCACACCACCACATAATGGGTTTATAAATAGAGAATATGGTGGTTGAAGGATTGCTTGAACTTCCAAATCACAAGGAGACAAAAAAAAATATGATTGCCTTTGATTTTTCAAATAATCACAAGAAGACAAAATTTAATGATGATGCAAACTTATCTTTCTTCTTTGACCATCTTGAAGACTCTCTACGTTCTTTGCTTCACATCTTGGAGGAAAGAAAAAAAAAAGATTTGTAGAATATCTCTTGTGCAGGCACAAAAAATTTGGCACGACAAATACCACTTCTTCTCTAATTTCCTCTTCTTCTTTCACGGCTTGGAAAGAGAAAAGAAAATGATTTCTCAGCATTGTTGACTTCAACGGGTTCTTTGTGTCTTTCGATGTATATGGGCAATCAGCAATCCTTATGACGCATTACCAGCACCGTGACTTCACCGCAGGCATCAAAACTGCCTTAATGCTCACTACACCATAAGAAAACCTCTGTTACTCGTAACCCAGCACAATCCCCTTTAAGCTCTGATACCAATTGTTGGCGCAGAAACCCTTAGAATGATCTAAATTGATCAATCTAAGTAATCGAATAATTGTGAATGCAACAAGTAATAGAAATATAGAATCACACAAGAGACACCAAGATTTACGTGGTTCGGCTATGCCTACATCCACGGGTGATAGAAAACAAGATCCACTATGAAAATTGGAGGAATACAAGTACAAACCCTAGTCTCCTTTAAGGTTCTCTCAGTCTCTCAGTAATTAGGATTAATTCAGAAACCCTAATTAAGGAGGCATTTATACATGTCTAATAATGGGCTCTACAAATAATCCACATAAAGTGTGGGCTTAATAATTGGGCCCACAGGATTGTGAGCCATTATATAACACTTAAGAGAAGTGCTCTCTGTTTGAGAGACCATTTCTAATTCTAAAAAGCGACTAAATAGAGAATAAGAATTAATAAATAAGGTTTTGTATTTTTTTTTGTAAATTGATTTGAATTTAAATTATAATTACTATTTTAGGTTTAATATTTTATATTTAATAAACCTAATAAAAATAAAGGGGTCCAATCCAACCAACTTGATTGACTTGACCTGATTTTTGGGTAGCCAGGTTGGCCCCCATAATGCTAGAAGTTGAGTGGCATCATGTCTAGTTTGATGCTACGTATTGGGGGATCAAGGTTTTAGATAAAACGTGTTCCTTACAGGAAACACACTTTGCGTTGTAATCCAAACATGTGTTGTATTTTCGTAAGCTCAAGTAATGAGTTTTACATACTTTTCGATCTCATGAGGATTATATTAAAAGTAAACTTTCTTTTGATCAAGGCATGCGAAGATTGACCTAATTATATTGGTTTTTATAAGTAAACAACTTGAAAATCTCGTTTACATCTTTTGGAATTTTTTTGAAAATCTTTTGAACTAGAGCATACTCTTGTGTGATTTTTTGTGCAATTTCAAACTTCAAATTTCTAGAGTTCATGACAACAAAAATCTTTTCTCTTGTTTTCGTACACATTGAGAAAGTTTGAAAATGTTTTATTTTTTGTAAAATAGGTCTTGAATATACGAGTTTTTTATTTTATTTTTATTGGGCTTTTAACATCCACCTCAAAGATTCCTTTGGAAAAATCTTGAAGGATTCTTTTGAAGTTCTCGACGCATTCTTTCAAATTACAGAGGTACTTCAAACCATGTGCTTGCTTGTACTTATTATATCATTCATAGCTAAGTATTAGTGGTAAAGCAAAATTCAATCACGCACTCTTCAACCCCTATTTTGTAAGATTAATTGTGCATTGGTTGTCAATATTAGGAAAGATTTCATAAAGAATTCTTAAAAAGGTGGTGGTTAGTCCACATTCGAAGCTTAAACTTGTTTTACGTTCAATTATTTGTCTTGAGCCTAGAAACGGAAAGTGTAATGGTTTTGAGTTTAGACTTAGAATTTAAATTTGGATTAGTAAATTTCAAAAAAAATTCTAATCAGTTATTTGATTAGAAAGTCGAGTTTGCACAACTGAACAAATAGTTGTGTCTTGCCTATTACTTTCTTTCATTTACTTGGCTTTACTATTTTCTTGCCAATTTGATCATTTGCATTTTGAGGTTGAAAAATCTATTAAATTCAACTCATACCCTCTTGAGCAATATTTTGGCTGGTTTGCCGTTACATTGTCTCTTTTGATGTCATGTTAATTTCTATATATCTCTTGTTCTCCTAATATAAACGATTTATATTTTGTTTCAATATTGGAGATTATATAGCTAGGATTGGCAATATTTTGGAATGTTCACATAGAAACCTTAAGCTTAATATGCTTACTGTGAGTCCATACTTCGAACTTGAATCTATTTTTTTCACAACTATTTTTCTTTAATATGAAAATGGACAAGTGTACTGGCCTTAAGCCAAGACTTACATTAGTAAATTTAGAAAAATTCTAATTAAGGGTTTAATCAGATTGTAGAGTAGTTGTACTATTAAACATCCGTTACTGTCAAACATCTAGGCTAACACTAGTATAAGAAAAATAAACTAAATTAAATAAATGGCTATTAGTTTGCCAAATCAGAATACTTGATAATAATGAAATCTATCACTATCTGTCTTTATATATATATATCATTAAAATAGGGTTTAGGGCCTTTTAATTTTTTATTTATTTTTTAATTCTATGGCTATGCTTCTCTTCCATAAGAGGGGCATAGCGTCGTCTGCTTTTTGGTTGAGTCTTCAATGTCTGCCTTTTGATTGCGTCTTCAACGTCCTCTGTCTTCTTCATCATTTCGTTGAACGACTTCTTAAACTTTCTAACACCAATACGGCTGCTCTAACTTTCTTTAATTTCTACATGGCCATCTTTGTAAACGTATGTATCCACCCACGAAGAGGTTTCAGCTCCTTCTTTCAAATTGGGCTGAAATTTGGTACGCACAATCTTGACATGTCCAGTGACCTCTCCACCAAATTTCAGCTCAAAATACCTACATTTGGTCAGTCAACTAGTCTCCTACTTTTCTGTCATGTAACAGATTGTTCAAAACTTCAATTTCCTGTGGTTTTTCAAGTGCCTATCCATATCTATTGCCCTAATGATTTGAGGCCCTATCATACATATTTTGTATAACTTAGGTTCTAGAATATTGGTAGTTCAAATTTCATCTTAAAACAGTAAGCAATCATGGCCATAAGTATTCCTAAATGCACCCTACAACATAGCACATATCAACAATTTAAGAATTTTTTAAAGTACCAGAAATCAGTATATAAGTAGGCATTTTGGCATAAACATAAAATTGTGCACATAGAAGCTTAGGGGTTGGGGTTTATACCTTTTTGTAGCCTCTGGTATGAGGTTTACAATGGCTCAAATTTCAGTCCAAAGAAACGTCCCTAACCTCTTCAAATGATGCCTCAAAAACACTTCCTAGAACTGTTTTCTATTGAAGCTGTTGAAACAACGAGCAACTAGTCAACTTCAAAGTTCTATAAAACGTGGTTAGGATCTTAGATTCTAATTTCTATCACTTGGAGATCGAAATACACATGAAAAGGAAGAAAATGGGTGCTTTTACTTTAAAAATAGATTTTGAATGGGTTGAGAATCACTCCCTTAAAGATCAGATTAACACAGTTTTTCTATAGATTTCAGCTACAACGGTGGCCAACAACACCTTTTCGTAGTTGTTTTCTTCGCTAGTGGTTGTGCATTTTGACAAAGGGCTTGGGGGTTCTTTGAGAGAGATGTGAGAACTTTGAAATGAGCCAAATTTCGGAGAAAACGGACTTGGAATGAAGGATATATGATATCTGAAATAGGGGTTGCAGGAATTGGAAAAATAAGATTTTTGCTTAAAGGTGGCGCTTTATTGCATGTATGAGGTGGCTTGCATGGCAAATGAGAGTGCTACATGACCATCCACGTGGCCCATGAGCTTCTATGCATGGTGACTAGTTGGTACCATATATTGGCCTGCTCACGAGGTAGATTAGATGGTTAAAACCTGAGGTTCAAAACTAGCTTCTTGGCTGGTTTTGAAAAATGCCCCAAAATGCTGAAAAATCACGCAAAAAATAGAAAAAGAAGGGGAGAGAGGGGAAATGGGCACGTGGGCCAGCCCACGCACTTGGGCCAAACTAGCGCGGGCCGTGCTCGGGCATTCCAAAAAATCAATTTCTTTTTTTTTCTCTTCCCCTTTATATATATTCTTAATTTTTTAAAAAAAATCATTTGATTCATCTTTTTTCATCAAAATCTTCACCATTTCCTAATTTCTATCATTTATACCATTATTTTTTAAAAATTAAATAATCTACCCAAAAATTATATTTTTCTCCCAAAAATTTCATTAATTACTTTAAAAATTTCATAGTCATTTCGAAAAATTATATTATCTCCGAAAATTATATTTTCCTTATAACTTCATGTATTTTCTCCTGAAAATCATATTTTTCTAATTATTCTAATTTTCTTCAATAAATAATTTAAAATTAAAAAAAATTGAGAAAATTCATGTACTTTCATTAAAATTCCATAAAAACGCATGTATTGAACTCATTAATTTTGTGTATCAAATCATGGGTCATCACATTATGTAAGTTTTATTTTGGTTGAATGAAATATATAACATGTCATATATAAATTTAATTATTAAACAAAACTTTTATAGGTATATATAATTAAAAAAGATAATCTATATAAAGAATATTAAGTGTTTCTAATTTCATGATTATACTTCACAAACATTCATGAAATTAGCGCAATTTGACTGTTTATATATACACATAATATCTTAGGAGTTTGACAACATGCTCTTAGAACATATACCTATCACTCATATAAACATATATTATCATTTTATAAACAAAAGATAAACTAAAATTCCCTCATTATTTGCTTGTTAAGACCAATGTAATTTGATCACCTATGCTCAAACTTTTCAGTCACACACAAATGATTTAAAGCTACATAATGTAATACAAAGAAAATATTACCTCTCTCTTCGAATGTACATTATTAAATATTAAGGTAAAACTTCTCCCACGTAAACATTAAATTACACATATCATATGTTGGGTGGTGTAATATTTTAAAGATAAGAGATAAGAATATTGTTAGTTGTATAGCAAACTAATATTAGAATAGGTAAATTATTGCATTTTATAAGAAATAAGGGAGAATTAAGTGAGGAATTGCATAGTTAGCAGTTTTTGCATATAGTTAGGGGTTTGCATTGTTTAATATCTTTTAAGCCTTGTTTTTTAAAGTTTTGATATTCTTTTATGAGGAAATGATGTCTGGGAAAGGAATTGAGTATATTGCAGGATACAGGTTGAAGCACAAAGGAAGAATGCATCAGGAGAAGGAAAATAGGAGAAGGAATCATGAGAAAGTGCCAGAAGATCACGGTCCAACAATTGAAGACCGCAATAACAAAAGAAGGACTGAACCAGTACATAACGCACTAGTGATCGTGGTCACCAGAATGGGATATGCACAGAGCCAGGACAGACCGCAGTAGGCAGTAGGCAGGGAATTTTTGGGCTTTGTCACAGAAATCACGGACCGCGGTCATTCAAATAATAATCAGGATTTTTATAATTTTTAGGGTTTTTTTTAGTGCGGGACTATATATATGAAAGGGTGATTAGAGTTAAACATACCTAATTCGGAAAAGAGACCACTAGTGACGGCTGTAGGGCTTGGAAACTTGTATTTCTATTGAGGATTGAAGATTGTTTAAGAGATTTGAGTATGTTTTACTTCTTTGAATTTAATTTCATGTTTTCCTTTGAATTCATGTCTAGCTAATTAGTTTTATTGTTTGGGATGTGATGTTCAATGCATAGTTTGTGATATCTAGTTGTGGTTATTGAGTTGTAAACTCTATTCCATATTGTGTAGACTTAATGCCTTATGTTTACTGGCCATAGACATATTGAAACCGATACTTTAGTCTATCTCGAAAAAGAAGCCTAAAGGGTGGATGTCACAGTTTGGACTTAAACCGGTTGATTTATCAGGAGATTATTGATTAATCTAAGGGGTTGCATAGGGATTGTTGAACATAACACGTAGGTTGTTCAGTGAGCACCTCGGAAGAGGGTTTAACGAGACACATCTAGTGAATGTTGAAATACCTCGGGAGAGGATTTCAACTGTTGATGCAAAAACTCATGGTTTAAATAATTCATAATTACAACGAAGGATTGCAAACTACGCAGCGACATTCACTATACTAGACACGTTTCTACATTGATTTCTTAATATTAACTATTGCTTTTGTTTAGAGAAGTTTCTAGTTTTCAACTTAATTCAATTACATCCAATTATAGTCTTGATAAAACTTTGATCATTAGAAAATTGGGATTTGAAATCACAAATAAACCCTTTTTCCCTAATGACGATACTCGGTCTTACCGGTTTATACTTGAGCGAAATTGTACACTTGCAAGATTGCTAACAAGTTTTTGGCGCCATTGCCGGGAAAAATATGGTGTTTAGTGTTTTTCAAACCAGTTGAATTTGGTTTAGTCTTAGTCAAGACAAAATTTTATTTTATTATTGCCTATTAATTGATTTTTCTTATATTTAGTAAAAACACATTGAATACACTTGATCTGTTTGTGTTTTTGTGTTTCACGCTTGCATGAGTAAACGTCCTTGTGATCCTTACGATCCAGATTTGCTAAAAACAATCAGTTAGATTCGGTTGGAGGCTCAAGAACGAGTACCAACTATAGCTGACAATGGAAGTTTAGGAGTTGGGAATAATAGGGAGGGGCAGTATATAGAAGCACCTTTAAGGGACTTCTTTAAACCGGTGCTGAATAACAACTACTCAGGCATAACAAGGACACCAATAAATGCGAACAATTTTGAGTTGAAACTGTCCTTGATCACCATGGTTCAACAACAACAGTTTGGAGGCTCAGCTGTGGAGGATCCAATGGCACATCTAAACTCCTTCATGGAAATATGTGATACGGTAAAAATGAATGGAGTAAATGAAGATCAGCTTAGGCTACGACTGTATCCCTTCACCTTAAGGGATAAAACAGAAAGTTGGTTGCAAACCCTGCTTCCGGGAAGTATTACAACTTAGGAAGAAATGGGCCAGAAGTTTCTGCAAAAGTATTTCACACCAGCCAAAGTACATCAGTTGCCAGAGGAGATTAACGCTTTCAAACAATCTGATTTTGAATCTTTGTATGAACTTTGGGAGAGATTTAAAGACCTTCTAAGGCGTTGCCCACAACATGGATATCTACCTTGGCTACAAATTCAGATGTTTTATAGTGGACTTACACCGCCCACAAGGGCCTTGGTAGATTCAGCAGCTGGAGGATCTTTGATGGGGAAATCAACCACAGATGCGACTCAACTGATTGAAGACATGGCAGCCAATGCTTTTGGACATGGTGCAGAAAGAAGTACAGCAAAGAGAACAGGAGTTCATGAAGTTGATGAGATTAGTGTTTTGCATGCCCAAATTGCAGCTATGACCCATAGGTTGAATTTGGTGGAAGAAAAGAGTAGTGGAGCACAGCTTCAGTAGCATTAACAAGTGCAATCAATTGCAAAAGCGAGTAAGGCATCTTATCATAGAGAAGCTTCAATTGAACAGATGAATGCCATGAACAGATTCAGCAGGTATCAAGCACCAGCTAGTGGGTATAATGTTCCAAAGTATTATCATCTAGGTGTGAGAAACCATGAGAATTTGTCATATGCAAATAACAGAAATGCTCAACTGCCACTAGGATTAGTCACTCAACAGCCCTTGCAAGACAAAAAACCATCTTTGGAGGATAAACTTGATGAAATGGTGAATATGCATACGAGATTCTTCAAGGAGTTGACTGGAAGGGTGGATAAAAATGACACAAGAGTCTCAGGAATTGAAATCCAGGTGGGAAACATTAATGCCACTGTTAAGAATCTAGAAATGCAAGTGGGGCAGTTGGCACAAATAGTCTCAAACCAACAACGGAGCTCTTTTCCAAGTGATACTCAAGTAAATCCAAAGGAGAGCTACAAGGCGGTTACTACTAGGAGCGGCAAAGAGGTAGTAGGTCCACCAAATCCAAGTAAACTACCTATTGAAGCTGAGGGAGCTGTTAGCAATGAGATGGATGTGCAAAAGTCATCAATAGGCCAACATGAAGAACCTGCATCATCAAAAGGGAAGGTCAAGGAAAGAGCAAATCAAGAGAGCAATATTTTTGAGATTCCACCCTTACCATTTCCTCAAAGTTTCCAGAAAAAGAGGATGGATGAACAATTTGCCAAATTCTTGGAGATGTTTAAGAAAATCCATATAAACATTCCATTTGCTGAAGCTTTGCAACAAATGCCCAATTACGCAAAGTTTATGAAGGAGATCATGTCCAAGAAGAAGAAGCTAGAGGATTTTGAAACAGTCAAGCTCACTGAAAAATGTAATGCCATCCTACAGAAGAAGCTTCCTCAAAAGTTGAAAGATCTAGGTAGTTTCACTATACCATGCAATATTGGGTTTGAAATTTTTGAGAAGGCACTATGTGATCTCGGAGCAAGCATAAATCTGATGCCTTTGGCGGTATGCAAGAGGTTGGGAATGACAGAGATCAAGCCAACAACCATCACTCTTCAACTAGTTGATAGGTTTTTAACATATTCAAAAGGAGCGGTTGAGGATGTGTTGGTCAAGGTAGATAAGTTCATATTTCCAGTGGATTTTGTAATTCTAGACATGGAAGAAGATTGTAAAATACCACTAATCCTTGGAATACCATTTCTGGCTACCGGGCATGCACTCATTGATGTACACAAGGGAGAATTAACTTTAAGAGCTAATGATGAGAAAGTGATTTGCAATCTTTACAAGGCAATGCAATACCCTAGTGACTTACATGAATGCAACAGGGTGGAGATCCTAAACTCTTGCATTGGCAAGGTGGTGGAGGCATTAAGCTCACAAGATGAGTTGGTCGAAGCATCTCTCGTTCATTGACGTTTCCTCAAGTCATGACAAGAGAAGAATAGCTTGTGGTGCTAGCTTTAGAAGCAAGCTCACCAGAGTTCCACAATAAAAAGGAACAATTGCCTGAAAATCAACCATCTGAAGTTGTTCAAGAGCCTCCTAAGGAAGTAGAGTTGAAACAGCTTCCAGAGCATTTGAAGTATGCATTTTTGGATGTGGAGAAATCACTTCCAGTTATTATCTCCTCTTCACTTGCACCTGCTCAAGAAGGAAAGTTGCTGAAGGTGTTGTAAGAGCACAAATTTGCATTAGGATGGACAATTGAAGATATCAAGGGGATAAGTCCAGCCATTTGCATACATAAAATTTTAATGGAGGACTCACATAAACCAATGGTGGAACATCAGCGAAGGCTCAATCCTATTATGAAAGAAGTGGTGAAGAAAGAAGTAATGAAGTGGCTAAAAGCTGGAATTATCTATGCAATATCAGATTCACCATGGGTTAGCCCTATTCACGTTGTGCCTAAGAAAGGAGGAATGACTATTGTTACAAATGAAAGAGGAGAGTCAATAGCTTCAAGAACAACAACTGCATGGTGTGTTTGCATAGATTATCGAAAGTTGAACAAGGCAACCCATAAAGATCATTTCCCTTTACCTTTTGTGGACCAAATGCTGGATCGAATTGCTGGTTATGATTTCTACTGTCTGTTTCTAGGACGGTTACTCTAGATATAATCAGATACTCATTGCACCAGAGGATCAAGAAAAGACTACTTTCACCTGTCCATATGGCACTTATGCATTTAAGAGAATGCCATTCGATTTATGTAATGCACCAGCAACTTTCCAACGGTGCATGATGGCAATATTTGCAGATATGATTGAAAACATCATGGAGGTATTCATGGACAACTTCTCAGTGTTTGGTGAAACATTTGAACAATGCCTCAACAATCTGGAACGAGTCCTCCCCCGGTGTGAAGAAAAAAATCTAGTCCTAAATTGGGAGAAATATCACTTCATGGTTCGGGAAGGCATTGTGTTGGGCCATAGAGTTTTTGTTAATGGCCTAGAAGTTGATAAAACAAAGATTCAAGCCATCGAAAAGTTGTCACCACCAACAACAGTGCGTGAGGTGCAGAGTTTCTTGGGGCATACAGGTTTTTATCGTAGATTTATCGAGAACTTTTCTCACATAACTCGGACCCTATGTCAATTGCTGGAAAAAGGAGGCTGAATTTAACTTCACAGCAAGTGTGTTGAAGCTTTTAACACACTTAAAAGAGCCTTAACGTTTGCTCCAATAATGTCCATACCAGTTTGGGGGGATCCTTTCGAAATCATGTGTGATGATAGTGATTATGCAGTGGGAGCAGTTTTAGGACAGAGACGTGATAGGATGTTCAGAGTCATATACTATGCAAACAAAACATTAGATGATGCTCAAAAGAACTACACCACCATTAAAAAGGAGTTGCTAGCTGTTCTTTTTGCATGTGACAAGTTCAATTATATATTGTAGGCTCACATGTCAAAGTCTTCACTGATCATGCGACAATAAGATAGTTGTTTACAAAGAAGGATGCAAAACAAGATTAATAAGGTGATCTTGCTGTTGCAAGAGTTTGATATAGAGGTAATAGATAAAAAGGGTACAGAAAATGTTGTAGCTGATCACTTGTCTCGCTTGTCAAGAAGCAAACCTGATCCAATGGGAATAGTGGAGGTCTTCCCGGATGAGCGTCTCTTGTCAATAAGTGACAACTCCCCATGGTATGCAGATTTTGCTAACTACAAAGCTACATGCGTCACTCCACCAGATTTTTCTCAAAGCCGCCTAAAACGTTTCATACATGATAGTAAGTTCTATCTTTGGGATGATCACTTTCTTTACCGGAGGTGTGCTGACAAGGTGATTCCTCGTTGCATTCCTGAATCTGAAATTAACAAAGTTCTTCATGATTGCCATACTTCACCTTATAGTGGTCACTGTAGCCATCAAAGAACGACCAGACGTGTACTTGAGAATGGATTTTATTGGCCGAGCATGTTGAAAGATGCTTATCAGTTTGTCAAGACCTGTGAGACATGTTAGAAGCAAGGAAACATCTCCAGAAAGAATGAAATGCCTCTTACTTCATTTGTAGAAGTAAAATTGTTTGATGTTTGGGGCATCGACTTTACGGGGCCATTTCCACCATCAACTGGCAAACAATATATCTTGTTAGCGGTTGACTATGTCTCTAAGTGGGTGGAGGCTGTGGCTACAACAAAGAATGGTGCACAAGTGGTACTTAAGTTCCTTTCACGAAACATATTCTCTCATTTTGGAACTCCTAGAGCTATTGTAAGTGATGAAGGGACACATTTCTGCAATAAAGTCTTCAACAACCTTCTCACTAAGTATGGTGTGAGGCACAAGGTTGCATTAACTTATCATCCTCAAATTAACGGGCAAGCTGAAGTGTCTAATCGTGAAATCAAGTCAATATTACAGAAAATGGTTGGTACAAACCGTAAGGACTGGGCATTGAAGTTAGATGATGCATTGTGGGCTTATAGGACAGTATTTAAAACACCCATTGGTATGTCTCCTTATCAATTGTTGTATGAGAAATCCTATCACCTGCCTTGCGAGTTAGAGCACAGAGCTTATTAGGCAATCAAGAAGTTAAATTTCGATGCGAAGGCTTATGGTGAGAACCGGTTATTGCAGCTTGTGGAACTTGAAGAGTTCTGCAAGGAAGCATTTGAGAATAACACCATCTACAGAGAGCGAATGAAGAAATGGCACGATCAATTCATAGAGAAGAAGGAGTTTAAACCTGGGCAGCAAGTACTTCTTTTCAATTCAAGACTCCATTTGTTTTCGAAAAAGCTTAAATCTCGATGGTCGGGACCATTTTTGGTCACTCAAGTCCTTTCGTATGGAGCAGTAGAGGTGCAGAGCTTGGTGGATGGCCACAGGTTTAAAGTGAATGGCCAAAGACTGAAGATTTTCTACAGTGGTCCAAAGCAGATGGTAGAGATGGTTCTCTTCAAAGATTGAAGCAGTGTATCCTCGTCGAGCTAACGACGTTAAATATAGCGCTGAGTGGGAAGCAACCCACTATAGAAGTTTGCGTAATTGCGTTCTTAAGTTTAGTTTGTTAAATTTCAGGGAAAGGTTGTGTCTATGCACTTAGAATTGAGTAAAGGGGTCCATCAAACTGTGGACCGCGGTCCATCATATACAAACCTCGGTCCACATAAATTTACACAGGAACCATATTCTGGTGACCGCGGTCACTAGTCCAAGGACCGTAGCTATCAGAATGGAATATTTTGAAGGAATACACAGACCGTGGTCATCAGCATGAGCATTCATACGGACCACGATCATCAAAACACTGTTTCTAGGTATACACACGGACCGTGGTCCACACTCACAGTGCAACACTCATGATCGCGATCCATAGTTTGCACATTTCGTTTCAAACATAAAAAAAACACATGGACCACGGTCCATCATACACAGACCGCGGTCCATGTGTCATTTTAAGACCAGATCGTGGTCATTTTCATCATTTGTGCTTTGAAATTTCGGGTTTTTGTGTGGCTTTTGGTCTCCCTTTCAAATCTTCAAGCATCTCTTGCCTTTTTTAGTGGAATGTAAGTTTCTTCTTTGATTTCTTATTAGTTACTTGCATTCTTCGATTGTTTAGATGATTTAGGAGTTGCCATGTGTGTTCTCTTATTTTTAAATGGTGATTTGGTTCAATAACTCGCATCATTCCCTCTTTTACTTTGAATATGCACAATATGTGATCCTTTTTGCATAAAGACTAGCACAACTCCGTGTTCATGAACACCTTAGGCTTGTAGATGTGTTGTTTCACGTAACAAGGTGTATTTTTATATATTTTTATGTCATTCAACATCACAAAGAAATACAAAATTCAATTTTTGCTGCCTAAAGAGTGACTTTGATGTTATGATGCCTAGACCAAGCAAATTAATCTATGTTGAGTACATTACATTGAATGGTTGATGCATTACTATATATGAATCTTGTTGTTTTCCTTGCCCTCAATTACTGTCCTTGCAGGCCTCCCAGAATGAAATTGCCTGCCTCTAAAGGAAAGCAGCAAGGACCCCCTCCTCCACCCCTGATCGAAACAGATTTAAAACAGCCAATGCCAAGCAAAGGTTCAACATGATTCGGTCCAACAGATACTTAATTCCTGAAAGAGGAATCATGTTGATGACAGAGAAATGCGAGTTAGGCATTGATATGGTGATAGCTGCGAGACATTGGGGGAAGCTGATTCAGGCTCCAAGCACCACAGTGGTCTCCATTGTTCAAGAATTTTATGCCAGTGCCCCTGACCGTGAGGGTACATCAATTTTATGAAGTTCTTATTGATGTTCCTATGTTAAATTTCTTCTGCATTCCTTATGATTACTGTGATAGTGTGTGATGTGGTGTTGTATGTTGAGGCTTAACAGTGTCTTGGCAAACTCGGCTTGCGGGCGGGTTTGTTGGGACATTGTGCCGGTCGGTTCGTCCTTCATCATAGGGAAGGGGTCCCAACATAGTATTTATTAATTGTTGCACTTATTTACATTATTATTATTGTGCATCAATACATGAGATTATTTTTTTTAGAATTCTTGTTCCAAGTTAAGGATTAGGGTACTATAGATTAGCTTACAATACTCATTGAGCCGTTATAGATAAAATTGACTCACTACTTTAACATTTCAGGTTCTTCTTTTGCAAATAAAGGGAAGAAGGTGGTCATCGAGTAGAGCGCACCACATTTATTTTGATAGGTTTCCTTGCGCGGTTTTCTATTTTGAGAGTTAGTATGATGTTATAGGAAGTAAGGAAAACATTGTAGATATTTTGATTATTACATTTTCGCTACTGCTATATCTAGGAGACTGTATATATAGTTAACTTTTGTTTAACTTAAAAAGTTTTTTTTATTGTAATTATTTGTTTTAGTTGCTTCTGCATTTCTTATGATTACTCTGATAGTGTTATGTATGGTATTGTGAAGAAGCTTAACAGCGTTCGGACGAGCTCTGGTTGGGAGAGGGTTTGTCAGAACATTGTGTTGGTTGGTTCGTCTTCTTCAATAGGAAAAGATTATATATATATAATATTATATAACATTTTTCCTATTATTTAATATTATATAACTTTATATACATTTTTATTTATAAATCGTTAAATTGCATAAATATAAATTTAATATATCAATTGACTTCTAAAAATTCTAATTCTAGTGTCATTGAGTTTAAAATTTCATTCTAAACATTTCAGTACCCGCTAACTAAAATTCTAGTGTTAATAGGTATATCCCCTATATGTCGACTTTCAATTATTATATAAATTCTTAGGACCTACATAATTATTAATAAATTATATATCTATGTTTTACTTGCTGATGTGAATACAATGATATATATATATATGAGGGTTATGCTATTTTCAATCCAATCGTAGATATTATGCCAGTCATACCTGTGTTTTTTTTTTCTTAGCCCTTGTTTGGCAAGCTGTTGTAAGTTTTTGATGAGATCTTTAATATTGGCCTACAAAGATTCTTGATTTATTCGATAAGATGAGATAAGTCTTACATTATGTACCCTCGATTCAAACATGGAAATTTTTGGATAGTTGCAATAAATCTGGATCTTCGCATATATATATATATATATATATATATATTGTTGTTTATTACTAGTAAAAGCACACCCTAGTTTTGGATCACATACTAAACTATCACTTTTATTAAAAATTACACTAGAAAAATTGTAATTCATAACTTTTATAACAATTTAGAATTGAAAAGAGGTAAAAAGAATTTACTTAAAACGTCAAATCTTCGAGAATGGACTGCTTTTCTTTTCCTTTTTTCTTTCCGTTTCTTCCACTTTTCCTCCTTTTGCTTTCTTCTTTTTTTGTTTCTCCTTTTTTACTCTCTTTCCCATATGACAATTGTGAGCAAAAATTGAAATGAGCCAAGACTATTTATAGTTAATAATTAATCATTTCGTACATGCTTAGATACATACATACACACACACACATATAATCATTTCATTATTTTATTTCATTATCTAACAAATTCTTACTATAAAATATTTATTATTATTAATATTAATAATTATTTATTTTATTTTTTATTTAATACACACATTAATTTATACAATTATCTTAAAATTATATATTTTTATTTATGATTCATTAATTCAAACATTAAAATACATGTCGAACCCATTGACTAAACGTCTAAAAATATGGATCGTTACAACGTATTTACAACTTGTAGACATAAGAAAAATACTTGAAAATGATGAATACATTTTGTAATTTTTAAAAATTTCTACTAGTACTCCAATGCATCTCTCATCAAAGACGTTTCCAGGGTCATTTTTCTCATTCGTCTTCAAGATCTTCTTAATTTGTGTTCTTCATCGGAACTTTCTTTTCTATGGCTATGCTT
>JAJIYU010006661.1:0-20251 GCA_030144865.1 Tinospora cordifolia
ACATCATTTCCTCATAAAAGAATATCAAAACTTTAAAAACTTTAAAAACAATGCTTAAAAAGGAATTAAACAGTGCAAATCTCTAAACTATATGCTAATGCTAATACTTATACAATTCTTTAATTAATTCTCCCTTATTTTTTTTATAAAATGCATTAATTTACCTACCGTAATGTTAGTTTGCTATACAACTAACAAATACCCCCAAACTTAGACTTTTGTTCGTCCCCAAACAAAAACTCTAAATTAAACAAAAGATCCTATCATTGCAAAGTAAATTTGATTTCGATCATCATTGTAGCCTCAATTCCTTTAGTTCATGACTCAGTAACAATTCTTTAGGGTCAGTCATGTTGTCTAGATTTTCAATTTATCTTCTATTCTTTCCTAACTTTACCTATTCATCTATAAGTAATTCGATCCTCCTAGACTTTGTAAATGATTTTGCAGGCTCCATCCCACTCACAAAAATCCTTTCCTAATACCTAAGTACACAAACTCTTCCAACTTTTCCCTTTGTCTATCTACTACTAAGGTCAAACTGAAATTGGGATCAGTAGTCTTTCTTTTAGGTTGTAACGTGGTCTGGCTCAAGGTACAAGTATAATAGGAATTTAAATATAACTCAAGTGTCCACTCATAGCAATAATAACAACCTATTTTGTTTGACTTTTTTCAATATAGTTTGATCTTTTTATTCAATCATTTGTTTTTCCTTGTTCATGATCACAACCTTGTCTTCATAGCTCCCCCAAACTTATCTCATCACATACACTCTTCGTTGAGCTAACATGTACACTCTTACAAGAGTAGAAAGTTCAGCTATCATTGACAATACTGCAATATTAAAGAAATAAATATGCTTCTCTTTTTTTTTAAAGGAAACATTCTCACAACTGAAGCAAAAATTGAAAACGTATGTATGTCAATGTTACCATCCCCTCCTTCTTTCACATCATCAAAATAAGCAGTATTAGAACCATGAATGCACACAAATAGGTCCAACCGAGATATTCATAAAAGGAAAGAGTGTTTATATATATAACGTTTAGGTTCAAAACAAGAAAACAAGCTACAAGGCTCAAAATTGGCTACAAAAGATTATAAATGCTGGGACCGGCCTTTAGCTTTTGACTCAAACAATGATGGCCTATTTCATTTCCCTCCTTTAGTCATTCCTAAGTAGTGTCAAGACATATTTGATCATTTAAAGAGTCTATGGGAAATTATCTCCACTTGTGGTTTGATTTCTACTGCTCACTTTCCTCAGTTTTTGGAATCTCAAACTACCTAAGGCTGCAAGGTATTGTCAAGATCAAACTTCATATAAACCAAACACACAGACTGTTAAACAGCACCCTAATTCTTTGTCTCATCATGCTAGAGGAACGTTACAATTTCATAAGTTACTTAGTAACAAATTATTTATTTATTTAAGTAAATTTTTTTATAATAGAAACAAACTATCCTAAGTGCTTCCTAAAATGCAAAATGCTTTCTAAAATGCATCTAACAAAATGTAAATATAATGAAAGAAAATTGACTAAAATTTACAAAAACTGACCCTGTTTGCTTTGCTTTGTTATGTGTTGAAGCATTACACACATACCCCCAAACTTGAATCATGCCTTGTCCTCAAGAGCACATAGATATGTCTACATGGGAAGACTAACACAGCACACATGCATTCAAAGAAAAAGAAGAAAATTAGTCTGAAAGTTATGTAAAAATAGATTTGCATTGTACAAGTGAAACCATTAATCAAGAGTAGTGCATCATTATCAAAACTAAGAGCATCCACTAGTGCAACAAGTTTAGATTTGAAGGGCAGCAAAAAAAAGGACAAAGAAATTTAGCAACAAAAGTAAAAACAGCACAGAAACTCAAAGGTTAGGTCCAAAGATTTCTTCCTCTGTGATAAAATCGGTGAAATCACCGCCATCGTCATCGCCATCATCGCCAGCATCACCAGCACCATCAGCGGCGTCCACAGGCAGAGTCGGAGGCATAGTGGGTACACAACATGCCATCTCCATCTAAGGTAAAGTGCAAGGAGGAGGAGGAAAAACTGCAGCCATGTCCGGGTCCTTGCGGTGCATCCACTAGGTCATATACGCCATCCAGTGCATCATAGTATGCTCCGTGGCAGAGAGGGATGCAGTAGCAGCTGAGGAAGACTGCAGAGCATCAACAAGGCAAGCAGGTGCTAGAGTAGAACTATCTGGATCAGCAGCTGTTGGAGATGCAGAAGAGGCTCGACACCTCTTAGTGGAAGTAGAAGTGAGCATCTTCACCGCAATGTGATCCTTCATCTTCAACAGTGGCTTAGTCTTGTCCCAAACAACCCTAGCTCGTCTGCATAGCTCTGTGATCAATGTGGGGTGTGGCAAACCTGCATTCGTTTTATCTATGGCTGGTCGGATAGAGCTGAAAATAATCGTCCCAATATTGATTGGGAGGCCCTTCATGATGCAATAGACGAGAACAACTCTTTCCACTGTAACCCTATTGATAGCTAAGGAATGAAGTAAATTGGCACAAGCTAAATATAACCAAACCTTAGCTACTGTCTTGAACATAGTCTTCATCAGGTTGACAGGCTTGTTGTTATAACAAATCCACGACGCCCCGTCAACGCACAATGACTGTAGTATCTCGTCCGGATCAAATCTTAGTAGAAGTGTGTAGTAATCATCCGAAGAGTCAGCTGGAAGTCCATATACCTCATTGGTAGCCACCACATTGAAAGGCACCCAGTTACCCCGTAACCAAACTGATGTACCCTTACGATCTGGTGCATTGGCATAAAATTCTTAAACAATTGAAACCACTGTAGTACTGGGAGCCTGAATTAGCTTCTCTCAATGTCTCGCGGCTACCACCGTGTCAATTCCTAAGTCACACTCCTCTGTCATCAGCATGATTCCTCTCTCAGGAATTAGATGTCTGTTAGACCGAATCATGTAAAACCGTTGTTTTGCATTGGCTGTTCTAAATCGGTTTCGATCAGAGGGTGGAAGAGGTGGAGCTTGCTGCTTTCCCTTTGAGGCTGGTAATTTCATTCTAGGTGGCCTGCAACAACATTAATTGTGGGCAAGGAAAACAACAAGATTCATATAGTAATGCATCAACTATTCAATAAAACTTAATCAACATAGACTAGTTTTCTTGGTCTAAACATTTGAGCATCAAAGTAAATCTTTAGACAATAAAAATTGAATTTTGCATTGCCTTGTGATGTTAAATGGCATGAAAGTAGATAGAAAATGCACCTCATTACTTGAAATAACACATCTAAAGGCCTAAGGTGCTCATGAACAAGGAATTGTCCAAGTCTTTGTGCAGAAAGGGTTCACATATTGTGCATATTCAGAGTAAAAGGAGAAATGTTGTGAGTCATTGAGCAAAATCACCGTTTAAACATAAGAAAACACCCATAACAACTCTTAAATCATCTAAACCTTCAAATAACACAAGGAACTAATAAGAAATCAAAGAAAACACTTACATTTTCACTGAAAAGGCAAGAGGTGCTTGAGAGTTGGAAGGGAGATCAAAAGCCACAGAAAAAACTCAAAATTTCATAACAGGAATGATGCAAATAATCGTGATCTGGACTTAAAAAAACGCATGGACCACGGTCATTGTATTATGGACCGCGGTCCATGAACATTTTTTTGTGTTAAAATAGTTTGGAACGGTTCTGTGGACCGCGATCACTGTGAGTGTGTAATGTGTGTGGACCGCGGTCCATAGTCATGTCCAAAAGTGGTGTTCTGATGACCACGGTCCATGAGAATAGTCTTGCTGGTGACCGCGGTCCATGGAGAAACTCGAATCAACCCATTCTGGCGATCGCGGTCCATGGAAATACATGTTCTGGTGACTGCGGTCACCAGAATGTGTTTTCTATGGACACTGTTGTAGACCGCAGTCAATAGAATCTATAAATCTAATGACCGCGGTCCATAGTATGATGGACCCATTTCTCAATTCTAAGTGTATAGACCCTACCTTTCCACTGAAATCTAACAAACTAAGCATAAGAAACAATTACGCAAACATCAATAGTGGGTTGCCTCCCACTCAGCGCTATGTTTAGCGTCGTTAGCTCGACAAGGATACTCTGCTTCAATCTTTGAGGATAACCATCTCCACCATCTACTTTGGACCGCCGTAGAAAATCTTTAATCTTTGGCCATTCACTTTAAACCTGTGGCCATCTACCAAGCTCTGTACTTCTATTGCACCATATGGAAAGACTTGAGTGACTAAGAATGGTCCTGACCATCGAGATTTAAGCTTTCTCAAAAACAAACGGAGTCTTGAATTGAAAAGGAGTACTTGTTAGCCAAGTTTAAACTCCTTCTTCTCTATGAATTGATCGTGCCATTTCATTCGTTCTCTGTAGATGGTGTTATTATCAAATGCCTCCCTGCGAAACTCCTCAAGTTTTACAAGTTGCAAAAACTGGTTCTCACCACAAGCCTTTGCATCGAAATTTAACTTCTTGATTGTTCAGTAAGCTCTATGCTCTAACTCACAAGGCAACTGACAGGATTTCCCATACAATAATTGATAAGGATACATACCAATGGGTGTCTTAAATGTTGTCCTGTATGCCCACAATGCATCATCCAACTTCAACGCCCAGTCCTTACGGTTTGTAATAATCGTTTTCTGTAATATCGACTTGATTTCACGGTTAGACACTTTCGCTTGCCCGTTAGTTTGAGAATGATAGGGTAGTGCAACCTTGTGCCTCACACCATACTTAGTGAGAAGGTTGTTGAAGACTTTATTGTAGAAATGCGTACCTTCGTCACTCACAATAGCTCTAGGAGTTTCAAAATGGGAGAAAATGTTTCATGAAAGGAACTTAAGTACCACTCGAGCATCATTCTTTGTTGTAGCCACAGCCTCTACCCACTTAGAGACATAGTCAACTGCTAGCAGGATATATTGCTTGCCAGCTGATGGTGGAAATGGTCCCATAAAGTCGATGCCCCAAACATCAAACAACTCTACTTCTACAAATGAGGTGAGGGGCATTTCATTCTTTCTAGAGATGTTTCCTTGCTTCTGACATGTCTCACAGGTCTTCACAAACTGATAGGCATCTTTCAACATGCTTGGCTAATAAAACCCACTCTCAAGTACACGTCATGCTGTTCTTTGATGGCTATAGTGACCACTATAAGGTGAAGCATGGCAATCATGAAGGACTTTGTTAATTTCAGACTCAAGAATGCAATGATGAATCACCTTGTTAGCACACCTCCGATATGAAAGGGATCATCCCAAAGATAAAACTTATTCTCATATATGAAACGCTTCAGGCAGTTTTGAGATAAATCTGGTGGAGTGATGCCTGTGGCCTTGTAGTTAGCAAAATCTGCATACCACGGTGTGTTATCACTACTGACAAGAGTTGTTCATCCGAGAAAACCTCCACTATACCCATCGGATTTGGGTTTGCTTTATTTAACAGACGAGATAAGTGGTCAGCTAAAACATTCTTAGTACCCTTTTTGTCTATCACCTCTATATTAAACTCTTGCAACAGCATGATCCACCTTATTAATCTAGGCTTTGCATCTTTCTTTGTAAAAAGTTGTCTGATTGTTGCGTGATCCGTGAAGACTTTGACATGTGAACCCACAATGTACAATCTGAACTTGTCACATGCAAAAACAACAGCTAGCAGCTCTTTTTCAGTGGTGGTATAGTTCTTTTGAGCATCATCCAATGTCTTGCTTGCATAGTATATTGCTCTAAACATCCTATCACGTCTTTGTCCTAAGACCACTCCAACTACATAATCACTAGCAGCACACATGATTTCGAACGTTTCCCCCCAAACTGGTGTAGACATAATAGGAGTAGACGTTAAGGTTTTTTTAAGTGTGTTAAAGGCTTCAACACACTCAGCTTTGAAGTTAAAATCAGCTTCCTTTTCTAGCAACTGACATAGAGGCCGAGTTATGTGAGAGAAGTTCTTGATAAATCTATGATAAAAAGCTGTGTGCCCTAAGAAACTCCGCACCTCACGCACTGTTGTTGGTGGTGATAGCTTTTCGATGGCTTGAATCTTTGCTTTATCAACTTCTAGGCCATTAACGGAAACTCTATGGCCCAACATAATGCCTTCCCTAACCATGAAGTGACATTTTTCCCAGTTGAGGACTAGGTTCTTCTGTTTACAACGGGAGAGGACTCGTTCCAGATTGTTGAGGCATTGTTCGAATGTTTCACCAAACACTGAAAAGTCATCCATGACTACCTCCATGATGTCTTCAATCATATCTGCAAATATTGCCATCATGCACCGTTGGAAAGTTCCTGGTGCATTACACAGACCGAATGGCATTCTCCTAAATGCATAAGTGCCATATGGGCAGGTAAAAGTTGTTTTTTCTTGATCCTCTGGTGCAATGACTATCTGATTATATCCCGAATATCCATCCAAGAAACAATAAAAATCATACCCAGCAATTCGATCCAACATTTGGTCCACAAAAGGTAGAGGAAAATGATCTTTACGGGTGGCCTTGTTTAGCTTTCGATAATCTATGCAAACATGCCAACCAGTTGTTGTCCTTGAAGCTATTGATTCTCCTTTTTCATTTTTAACAACAGTCATTCGCCCTTTCTTCGACACCACGTGAATAGGACTGACCCATGGCGAATCTGATATTGCATAAATAATTCCATCTTTTAACCACTTCATCACTTTTTTCTTCACCACTTCTTTCATGATGGGATTAAGTCGACGCTGGTGTTCCACTGTTGGTTTATGTGAGTCCTCCATTAAAATTTTGTGCATACAAATGGCTGGACTTATCCCCTTGATATCTTCAATTGTCCATCCTATTGCAGCCTGTGTTCCTGCAATATTTTCAACAATTTTTTATCTTGAACAGGTGCCAATGAAGAGGAAATAATAACTGGACATGATTTAGCTGCATCCAAAAATGCATACTTCAAATGTTTTGGAAACTAATTCAACTCCACTTCCTTAGAAGGTTCTTGAGCAACTTCAGTTTGCTAGTTTTTTGACAATTGCTTCTCTTTGCTGTTGAATTCCGGCGAACATGCTTCTAAAGCTAACACAACTAGCTTATCATCTTCTGTCATAATATGAGGGAAAGATAATGACCGAGCAATGCATCCCACCAATTCATCTTGACAGCTCAATTCATCTATCACCTCATCAATACAGGAATTCAGAACCTCTATTCTGTTGCATCTATGCAAATCATTAGGGTAGTTTATTACCTTGTAGAGATTGAAGACAACTTTATCTTCATTAACTCTTAACGTTAATTCTCCCTTGTGAACATCTATCAGTGCATGCCCAGTAGCCAAAAATGGTCTCTCGATGATGAGTGGTATTTCACAATCCTCTTCCATGTCTAGAACAACAAAGTCTACTAGAAATATGAACATATCCACCTTGACCAACACATCCTCAATCACTCCTTTTGGTATAGTAAAACTGCCCGGATCTTTCAACTTTTGAGGAAGTTTCTTCTATAAGATGGTGCTGCACTCTTCAGTAAGCTTGATAGTTTCAAAATCCTCTAGCTTCCTCTTCTTAGACATGATTTCCTTCATAAACTTTGCATAATTAGGCATTTGTTGCAAAGCTTCTGCAAATGGAATGTTTATATGAATCTTCTTAAAAATTTCCAGAAACTTGGCAAATTGTTCAGCCATCCTCTTTTTTTGGAACCTTTGAGGAAATGGTAAAGGTGGAATTTCAGAACCTTTACCCTCTTTAATGGCACTTTCCTTAACTTTCCCTTTTGATGTTGAAGGTTCTTCATGTTGGCCTATTGATTTCTTATAAACATCCATCTCATTGCAATCAACTTCCTCAACTTCAGTAGGTGGTATACTTGGATGTGGTGGGCTTGCTAACTCTTTGCCACTTCTAGTAGTCACTGCCTTGCAGCTCTCTTTTGGATTCATTTGAGTATCACTTGGAAAGGAACTCCACTGCTGATTTGAGACTAGTTGTGCCAACTGTCTTACTTGTGTTTTCAAATTCTTAATAGTGGCATTCATATTTCCAATATGGATTTCAATTTCGGAAACTCTTGTGTCATTCTTGTCCACCCTTCCAGTTAACTCCTTGAAGAATCATGTATGCATATTCATCATTTCATCAAGCTTATCTTCCAAGGATGGCTTTTTGTCCTGCAAGGGCTGTTGAGGTACAAAACCAGGTAGCAATTGAGCATTTCTACTGTTTGCATAGGAGAAATTCTCATGGTTTCTCACGCTTGGATGATAATACTTTGGGACATTATATCCCCCAGCTGGTCCTTGGTACCCACTGAATCTGTTCATGGCGTTCATTTGCTCAATGGAAGTTTCTCCCTGATATGATGCTTTATTAGCCTCTACAATGGACTGTACTTGTTGAGTTTTCTGGAACTGCCCACCACTACTCTTTTCTTCCACCAAATTCAGTCGATGGGTCATAGCGGCAATTTGAGCATGCAAAGCATTAATCTCATCCACTTCATGGATGTCTACTCTTTTTGCTGTACCTCTTTCAGTACCGTGCCCATAGGCATTAGCTGCTATGTCTTTAATCAGTTGAGTGGCATCTGTGGTTGACTTTCCCATTAATGCGCCACCAGCTGTTGAATCTACCAAAGCCCTTGTGGGTGGTGTAAGTCCGCTATAGAACATCTGAATTTGGAGCCAAGGAAGATATCCATGTTGCAAACAACGCCTCAATGAGTCTTTGAACCTTTCCCAAGCTTCATACAACGATTCAAAATCAAATTGCTCGAAAGAGCTAATTTCACCCCGCAACTGATGTACTTTGGCCAGTGTGAAATACTTTTGTAGAAATTTGTAGCCCATTTCTTCCCACATTGTAATACTTCTGGGAAGTAAGGTCTACAGCCAACTTCTTGCTTTATCCCTCAAAGAGAAAGGGAAAAGTCTCAGCCTAAGCTCGTCTTCAGTTATTCAATTCATTTTAACCATGTTACAAATTTCCATTAAGGAGTTTAAGTATGCCATTGGATCCTCCATAGCTGACCCTCCAAACTGTTGTTGTTGCACGATTGTGATCAAGGACGATTTTAACTCAAAATTATTTGCATTTATTGGAGTTCTTGCTATGCCTGAGTAGTTATTGTTCAACACCGGTTTAAAGAAGTCCCTCAAAGGTGCTTCTCTATGTTGTGCCTCCCTATTGTCACAAAAATCATAAGCTTCTTAGGTTTAGCTGGATACTACCATAGGTTCATCCAAGACTTTTTGAAATTGGCCGGACCAATGACAAAGTTAACTAGACAGGGAGAGAAGTTCCTCTGGAATGATAAGTGTGAACAAGCATTCCAAGAATTGAAGAAGAGGTTAACTTCAGCACCCGTTCTAGTCATACCTACCCATGGTGTGAGGTACACCCTATACACCAATGTTTCGTTGATTGGATTAAGCTCAGTATTAATGCAAGAGGACAGGTAGTAGCCGATGCTTCAAGGAAATTGAAGATCCATGAATAAAACTACCCTACCCATGATTTGGAGTTGGCAGCGATCATCTTTGCATTGAAGATTTGGAGGCATTACCTCTATGGGGAGAGCTTTGATCTATTCTCTTACCACAAGAGTTTGAAGTACATTTATACCCAAAATGAATTAAACCTCTGACAGTGGAGATAGATAGAATTCCTGAAAGACTACGATTTTCAGTTGCACTAGCATCCAACCAAGGCCAATGTGGTGGCCGATGCACTCAACAGAAAAATCACTGAAAAGGACGAGGAAAGAGGATAGATGTACTAGTTAATAAGTAAGTATAACTTGGGTGTTGCATCAGATGAGAAACGAGTGTATTTGTATGCTATGACTTACCAACCGGACCTATTACACCAAATTAGAGATGAGCAGAAAAGTTACAAGTAGATTGTTGATCTCACAGAGGGTGCTATGCAAGGAAAACATACAGACTTAAGAGTTGATGCAGAGGGTATATTGAAACTGGTGAATAAAATTTGTGTGCTAGGAAATGGGCAGAGCAACAGAATCATCCTAGATGAAGTTCATCAAACTAAGTACACAATACATCCAAGAGGTGACAAAATGTACCAGAATCTGAAGAAGACATATTGGTGAAGAGGGATGAAAAGGGACATAACCCATTATGTCTCTAGATGTTTGACTTGTCAGCAGGTAAAGGCCAAGCATAGAAAACCTTCAAGGATGTTGCAACCTCTTCCAGTACAAGAATGAAAGTGGGATAACATTGCAATGGACTTTGTTAGCGGCCCACCAAGGAATCATAAAGGGGAAGATACCGTAGGGGTAATCGTCGATCGACTGACGAAGGTAGCTCATTTTCTACCCATTAGATCTATAGATTCAGTTGGGAAGCTTGGAGAACTATATGTCAAAGAAATTATGAGACAACATGGTGTTTGTTGATTAACCTGCAAGTGTACAGTTTCGCTCAAGTATAAACTGGTAAGATCGGATATCGTCCTCAGGGAAAAGGGGTTGATTAGTGATTTCAAATCCCAATTTACTATTGATTAATGTTTTATCAAGACTCTAACGAAATGTATTTGAATTAAATTGTAAACTAGAAACTTACCTAAACAAAAGCAATATTTTATATTAAGAAATCTATTCAGAAACGTGTCTAGGATAGTGAATGCCGCTGCATAATTTTTGATCTTTCGTTTTAATCATGAATTATTTAACCTATGAGCTTTTGCATCAGTAGATGAAACCTTCTCCCGAGGTACTTCAACATTCACTAGATTTGTCTCATAAAGCCTTCTTTCGAGGTGCTCACTTAACAATCTAAGTGTTATGTTCAACAATCCCTGTGCAACCCCTTAGATTAGTCAATAACCTCCCAAAAAATCAACCATTCTAAGTCCAAACTGTGACATCCACCCTTTAGGCCTCTCTTTCGAGTTAGACTAAAGTGTTTGGGTTCGTTATGTCTATGGCCAGTAAACATAAGGCATTAAGTCCACACAATATGGAATAGAATATCTAATTCAACAACCATAACTAGATATCGCAAACTATACATTGAACATTAGATCCCAGACAAAAAGACTAATTAGCTTGACATGAATTTAATGGAAAACATGAAACTATATTTAAAGAAATGAAACATACTCAAATCTTTAGAATAATCTTCAATTCTCAGTCGAAATACAAGTTTTTGTGTTCCACAGCCGTCACCAGTGGTTTCTTTTCGAATTAGGTCCTTTTGACTCTAATCACCATTTTCTATACATAGTCCCACACTAAAAAAACCCCTAAAAAATATGAAAATTTTGATAATCCCTCGAGTGACCGTGGTCAGTGAAATCTTTCAATGAAACATCAGAATCCTCTCGTTCTGCCCACCGTGGTCTGTGTCTGTTCTTCAGTTAGTACACATTGCTGACTGCGGTCTCTGGATTATGGACCGCTGTAACCAGTAAGCCTTTTTGCATGTTTTGTTCTCCTTCAGCTACCGTGATCTTTGGTTATTGGACTGCGGTCTTT
Source organism: Tinospora cordifolia (assembly GCA_030144865.1). Taxonomy (NCBI): domain Eukaryota; kingdom Viridiplantae; phylum Streptophyta; class Magnoliopsida; order Ranunculales; family Menispermaceae; genus Tinospora; species Tinospora cordifolia. Next base: position 11,535 of record JAJIYU010006661.1, read on the forward strand.
TGGTACTTCTTTATGATTCCTTCTTCTTTTTATCTTCATATGATGCATTCTTCCCTTATGCTTCAACCTGTACCTTGTAATATACTCAATTCCTTTCCCAGACATCATTTCCTCATAAAAGAATATCAAAACTTTAAAAACTTTGAAAATAATGATTAAAAAGGAATTAAACAACACAAATCTCTAAACTATATGCTAATGCTAATACTTATGCAATTCTTCAATTAATTCTCCCTTATTTCTTATAAAATGCATTAATTTACCTATTCTAATGTTAGTTTGCTATGCAACTAACAGTGTTCCCAAGACTATAGTGTCAAATAGAGATTTTAGGTTCACGTCTCAATTCTAGCAAAGCCTGAAAAAAGAGCTTGGGAGCAAACTTACTATGAGCACAACATTTCATCCTCAAACAAATCGGCAATTTGAGAGGGTCATTCAAATATTGGAAGATATGTTGAAAGCATGCGTACTTGATTTTAAGGGCAACTAGTGCAAGTAGCTACATTTGGCAGAGTTCGCCTATAATAACAGTTATCAGGCAAACATACAAATGGCTCCATATGAAGCGTTCTACGGCAGACGCTACCGATCACCATCTTATTGGGCAGACTTTGAAGACTAGGTACTCATAGGACTAGAGTTGGTAGAGGAGATGAACACTCAGGTAAAGAAGATTCAGAAGATACTAGCTACAGATCAGAGTAAGCAAAAAAGTTATGCGGACAAGAGAAGAATACCCCTGGAATTCTAGCTAGGTGACAAAGTGTTCCTAAAGATTAGCCCACAGAAGGGGATCAAACGGCTTGGAATAAAGGGGAAACTAGCACCGAGATTTATCGGTCCATTTGAAATACTTAAACAAGTTGGTGAATGCACCTATGAGCTAGACTTGCCAAACCTAATGTCCTCGATACATAATGTATTCCATGTATCGATGCTGCGGAAGTACGAGCAAGATCCATCTCACATCATACATTGGGAGGAGGTCGTACTTTAGGACAGTGCAACTTACAAGGAATTAGCAGTCAGAATACTAGACAGTAAGGTGCAGAGTTTTAGGACCAAGGACATTCCTTTGGTTAAAGTGTTGTGTAGGCATCATGGTCTGGAAGAGGCTACCTGAGAATTGGAGAGCAAGATGTGGATGAAGTACCTAGGCTTCTTCACCAAAAACACCTAACAAGACAACATCGAATAGCTAACCTATTCTTTTAAATTTTGAAGACAAAACTATTTTAAGGGGTTCGGTTGTAATATCCTAGATGTCTATAAGACCTCCATGTCACTAGTGAATAGTTAAAATAAAATAATTAATTAAACAAATAAAAATAATAATAAGATACTTAAAAACTATGTAGAATAAGTCCAATAAACTGAAAATAAATATAAAAATGATATAAATTCAGAAAGGACGAAAAATGGCAAAGAAAAGATGCAAAAAATCAAAATTTCACTAGTTATTGTGGTAAGAAGAGCTAATGACTGTGGAAATCCTAGACAAACCCAGAAAATGGAAAGAAAATCGTCACCCTAGTCACCACGGTCAGTGACCGCGATAATTCTATAATTATGATGGTAATTATTGGATGACCACGGTAATCACAGAAAAAACCTAAAAACGAGCAAAGTGCATCATCCTAGTTATCGCGACTGGTGACCGCGGTAATACTGATTAATGTCGTAATTCTCGGGTGACCGCGGTATTTCATGGTTTTCTTTAAAAATGCAATGTTTGCCCAAAAACCCTAGATCTTGATTTCTTGTGCTGCAACTCACTGTTTTCTCTCCTAAACCCTAACCAAGCCTTCCAACCTCGTTTCTTAACCTTCTTTTTTGAGTTCTAAGGGTGACTTGAGCTCATTCAAGCCCTTCCCTACCCATTCTCAAGCTTAGATTCACAAAGAGGGCAACACCAACAAGGGTGGATCGGGTTGAGGCACGGTTTGAAACTGTTTGTGCTAAGGTAAATCACGAAACCCTACTTGAAATCTTGTTTCCTTAGCATTAAGTGTATGCTTGTTTTCCTTTGAAGCACTCATGATTTGAGGGTTACAATACCTAACATTGGCGAAGAATGAAGCGAGAACGCGTAGAACCCTAAGGTATATGGATTTCTTTTAGTTTGATGTGTGTTTTAAGCTTAATGTGTGTGTATTAAAGTGTTAAACACATGTCATATTACCGCAATAATTCGTTGTGTACCCATTTTTCTTTTGTTTTTCGTTCTGATTTTGTGTAAACCGTGAAATACCGATGTAAAGGATATAAATCTATGATTTTGAACATGTTATGAATGTTTTAGATTCACCAAAACCTTCCTATCGAGATCTTATAAATTGAGGATCTTAAGCGCGCATGACGAGGAGTATAAGTACAAGGGAAGGGGATACAAGGTAGGTGTAATTACCGTACTCCCTAGCCTTATTTAAACTTTGAATGCAAACTTGATGTATGTTTACTTTTAATGAATACCTAAAAGCATGCTAGGGCATATCTAATTGATCTTTGATTGGAATGACTTGATGTGTACCAATGATTGTTTTTTACTTGTTTTACAACATTCATAAATGTTGGATTTAGGTCCAAATCTTCACGATTGTTTGAACATATCTGGTTGTTCACTTTAACGTATTATATATGATGACTATGTATGAATCGGAATGGAATGTGCAACTAAAGAAGATTAAATTAAGACTTAACAACTCCAAGTACCAAGATGATAACCGGCCTTTGGGTGTCATCATGGATGTCCCTGCCTGAGTTAACAACCACAGCTGATTGTGTCTTCGGATGGAGAGTCATTGCGGACTTCTCTCCTTAGATCGTGGTTTTGAAAGGTAACTGACCCTCGGGCGTTACCCTTGGATTTGCTCTCGGACCACATGGGGACATCGAGAGCAGGGCTCTTTCGGTTGTGTTGGGACAGAATGACAAATGAAGTGTTTGAAATGCCCTAATGTAATGAAAGTGTTTGCATGTTTTGTATTCTGATTCGTATAATGCTAGTGATGTGTAGGGATGATCCATTGGGCACTCGAGCTCACCCTATTATTTTATTACAGGTGATCATGGACATTGTAGGGAGTAGACCAGCCAAGCGAAGCCGTCATTTTGCAATAGACCACACTAGAGGTTGGCACGATTTCTTTTTTGGTTTAATGTTTTATCATTTTATTGTAAATGATTTGAACTGGGCATGTGCCCTCCATATTTAAATTTGTTTTGCTTGTAAACTTGGCCATAGGCCTTAGTATATTTTTTTCGAACTGTGTTTTCATGTTGAATTTGTAAGTACTTCAAATTGCTGCATGCATTTCCTTGATAAATCTCATTTTACTAACCAAACTGGCATTATAAAGATCATTGTGCATTTTAAACTGAGTTCATAACTTATTTGAAAGAAAGTTTTGAAGCATGAGATAAACAAAAAGAGAAGGAACTGTGCATGGCCTCTAGCTCTTGGCAAACGACCTGAGCCCGGCGCCTCTCGATGAAAGGGCGTGCACTGTCTCTGCACACGGGCCCGACGACTTGTCACATAGAAAAAAAGAGAGGAATCGGGAGCTGGGGTGTTACAAATGTCATTTATACATGCACAATAATAATAATGTGAATGAATGCAACAATTAACGAATATTAAATCCACAATGCAATCGTGCACCTTCCATTTTGAAAATTGTTTTAAAGCTGAAAACACATGCCAAAACTCTTATTAACCTACAAGGCAACAATAAATCCACTCGAGTAGGTATACCCAACAGTTTAGCATATTCTCATATTATAATATAGGGACTCGCTAGCTCATACCTCATGTATGGCGGCCTCAGATCCTCAATAGGGGAGGCAATAGAGAGACCTGCACAGAATGTACCTTCAAGTATGATGACTTCTAGTCCTCAATGCTCTACCACATCCAATACTCTAACTCGCACCCGGACCTTGAGACTCGATGCACAATTTTATTTAAAAAACTATTTAGAGATTGTAAATGTATTACAATATGTCATTATATTTCATTTATGAATAGAATAGCAAGTTTAAGTGATAAATTAGAAAACATTACTCACAAGGATGCGTAGCTCGCGGTACTCATCTCATAATCGATCGCGTCCCGCTAGCATTTCATCCTATGTAATCAACGTGGTTTCTTTATAACTGAATGAAACTTGGCTCAAATCTAACTTTATGGCCCTTAATCAATCAAAAGATTGACTCAGTCAATTGTAATCTATTCATGGATTTGGTAAATACAATCAACTCTAATCAAGCTTAACATTTATTGATCTGTCTAATCGACAGGGTCAATGTGGTCAACAAGGTTAATTCGTGCCAATAAGCCCTTAATATTGACCTAAAATATCAAAAAATGTTGACACGTGTCCCACTTTTGATACACAATAACCAACCTTTTCATAAATTTGGCAGTCCAATATAACAAATAGAAAAATTTTAATTATTTCCTATGTTATACATTTTTTCCCAATAAGTATTTTATAATGTTATACAACATTATATAATATTTTTCCTATTATTTAACATTATATAACCCTATTTACATTTTTTCCTATATTTATTAATTAATCCTCAAATCGCATAAACACAAATTTAATATATCAATTGATCTCCAAAAATCCTAAGTTTAGTGTTATTGAGTTCAGAATTTCATTCTGGACATTTTAATACCCGCCAATTAGAATCTTAGTGTTAATAGGTATACTTCCTATGTGTTGAATTTCAATTATCTTAAGATCTACATGGGTACAAATAAAATATATATCTATATTTTACTTGTTGATATGAATACAATGATATATATATATATATATTGTATAGTTTTACTCATAGTGAAAATGTACCTTAGTTTTGGGTCACATAATAGACTAACATATTTTATGAAAATTACACTAAAAAAAACTGAAATTCATTACTTCCACAATAATTCTAAATTGAAAAGAGGTAAAAATAATTTACCCAAAATGTCGAATCCTTGAGAACGAGCACCTTTTCTTTTCCTATTTTCTTTCTTTTTCTTCTTCTTTTTTTTCCTTCTTTTTTTCCTTCTTTTTTTCCTTCTCTTTTTTTCCCCTATCTTTTGGATTTTTGTTTCTCTTCTTTTTCTTCTCAAATTTCCTCTCAGATGGAATTGTGAGCAAGAAGTGAAATGAGGGATGACTTTAGATAGGGTAGTTTGGGTGGGTCTCACCATTATTTAATGAGGAGATAAGCTCTTGTTGCTCTCATCCTCCAACTCATCCATCTTATCCTCTTATTTATACATTTAATTTTTTATCTTTTTTCACATACTCATCATTATCATCAAACACACATATGTATATATATGTACATATATAAATACATATATGTATATGTAAGAATCAATTTATTTTATAAATTCATTTTATTTTTTTCAACTTAGCTCTCACTAAATAATTATTATCATTATTTATTTATTTTATTTCTCATTTAATACACACATTAATTAATATCATTGTCGTAAAAATCATGTATTTCTATTTAATACACACATTAATTTATACAATTCATGTAAAATCATGCATTTTCATTTATAATTCATTAATTGATAAATGAAAATACATGTCTAACCCATCAACTCAATACCCAAAAATATAAGGTAAATACATGTCCTCCTTTAAACAAATTTTGTCCTCAAAATTTATTAAGGTAACAAAAGATCAAGAAGGGACTCTCATAATCTTACGAAAATGACTCACCATGTAGTCCTCTTGCTCCCAGGTGTCCTGCTTGGCCCCATGAAATTGCCAACATACATGTACCATAAGTATCTCTTTGTTGCATAGTTTCTTTACGTCTCTATCAATGATAGCTACTGGAGCCTCATCATATGTACAATCATTTCGCAACTCAAGACGTCTCCAGTCAATCACGTGCGAGGGATCAGGGTAGTACTTCCTCAACATTGATACATGAAACACATTGTGTACTCCCGCTAACTGAGGCGATAATGCCAATTGGTAGGCAACAAAGACTATTCTCCCGAGAATCTCAAAAGGTCCAATATATCTCAGAGCGAGTTTCTCTGAAATGTCAAACGAAACCTACCCCGTTCGAGGAAAAATCTGAAGGAGTACATGATCACCAATATCAAACTCAAGGATCTTCCTCCGATTATCCGCATAACTCTTCTATCGATCTTGAGCTCTCTTCATGTTCTGACAAATCTGTTGAATTTTCTCATTTTGCTCTTACACAAAAGTAGGGCCCAAAACTGCTATGTCACCAACCTCAGCCCAACAAGCTAGAGATTGGTAAGGTCGACCATATAATGCCTCAAACAGTACTATGTCAATACTCATCTGGTAGCTTTTATTATAAACAACTCACACAGTACCAAATGATCCTTCCAACCTGCCACCAAAATCAAGGACATATGCACGAAGCGTATCTTCCAAAATCTAGATCATTCTCTCAGACTAACCCTCAGTTTGTGAATTGAAGGCTATGCTCAAGTTTACTCTAGTCCCCAACTGACTCTGCAAGCTCTACCAAAATAGGACATAAACTACGCATCTCTATCAGTAATGGATACTAGAACCCCATGTAATCTTAGGATTTCACGGATATACAATCAACTCAGCCTCTCAACCAAATCTTTGTTATGAATTGGGAAGAAATGAACATACTTAGTCAATCTGTCCACAACGACCCAAATAGTATCATGTCTCCACTGAGTTCAGGGTGATTCCATCACAAAGTCAATGGTAACGTGTTCTCATTTCCAATCAAGAATAGCCAAGAGCTGTAGTAAACCATTAGGTCTCTAGTGCTCAACCTTAACCTGTTGGCACATGTCACATCTCTACATGAAGGTCGTAATATCTCGCTTCATCCCTGGCTACCAATAAGTATGTCGAGCATCATGATACATCTTATTGATGCCTGGATGATCAATATACCTTGAGCGGTATAGCTTTGCTAGCACTCCTTGTCTTAGGCGAGGGTCACCTGGTACCCTCAATCGTCCCTTGAACCTCAGTGCACCATCACTATCAATCGACCACTCCATACGAGAAGTGTCATCTGCCACTCTTGGCACATCAGATAATCAACTTAATGAGGCTACCCCTTTATGATCTCAACAAGCAGCACCAGATGGACTCTTATATATGCACTGACTTAGGTATCAGTCGAAGTCTCATGGATACTCATCACTGTCACATAATCAATCATCTTCCATTCTTGAGACATATGTCTAGCTACACAAGCAGTCTCGACCCATACTCTACTTTGCACATCAGCCACTACATTGGCTTTCCCGGGATGGTACTCGATGGCAAAGTCATAATCCTTAAGCAACTTTGTCCATCTCCTTTGCCTCATGTTTAAGTCTCTCTAAGAAAACAAATACTTGAGGCTCTTATGATCAGAATAAAACATAAATTGCTCACCATACAAATAGTGTCGCCAAATCTTGAATGCAAACACCATTGCTGCCAACTCTAAATCATGGACAGGATAATTTCTCTTAGCACACACCCAAGGCCTATCCCACATGCATCTGTATAGATCACCAACTTATGGCTTGATTTAGGTAACACAATTACTGCCACAGATGTCAAATGACACACCCAAGGCCTCCTCATACTTATCCGTCCAAACAAAGGGGACATCCTTCTTGGTAAGTTTTGTCATAAGTGTAGTAATCCTCGAGAAATTTTGCACAAATCTATGATAATAGCCTGCTAAACCCAAAAAGCTATGAATCTTCGTCATTGTGGTAGGTCTCAGTCAATTGATAATAGTCTCAACCTTAGCCAGATCAATAGAAATACTATCGGCTCCTACCACGCGGCCTAAAAATTGGACGTTTATCAACCAAAACTCACACTTGCTAAACTTAGCATACAAGCGGTAATCTCGAAGAGTCTACGGTGCAATTCTGAAATGTTCACCGTGTTCCTCCCTAGTCTTCGAGTAAATAAGGATGTCATCAATAAAGATAATGGCAAATGAGTCGAGATAAGTACAAAACATTCTCTACATCAGGTCCATAAACATCGCAGGGGCATTTGTCACACCAAACAACATGACTAAGAACTCATAGTGCCTATAACAAGTCCGAAAGGTTGTCTTTAGTACATCCTCTTCCCTGACCCTCAACTGATGGTACCTAGATCTTAGATCTATATTTGAAAACATATTGACACCTCTAAGTTGGTCAAATAAATCATCAATGCGCGGGAGAGGGCACTTGTTGTTTATTGTCACCTTGTTGAGCTGTGTATAGTCAATACACAAACAGAGGTTCCCATCTTTCTTCCTCATAAAATACACTAGAGCACCCTAAGGTGACATACTAAGAGTAATAAAATCCTTACTCATAAATTCCTCTGGCCAAACCTTCAACTCCTATAATTCTTAAGGCATCATTTGATAAGGAGGGATCGAAATAGGTCCCTAGAATAATCTCAATAATAAAATTGATTTCCCGCTTAGAAGGCAAGTGTTAGTTGCATAGGAGACTAATTATATTTTAGGTATTTTATGTATAATATGTATTAGTGTAATAGAAAATTGAGAGTATTTGCTTATGTTTAGTAGAATATGCATTTAGAACATTGTTGCATCATTTTAGCATGATTTAATGTTATTTCTAACATTTTTATATGAATATAATGCCCGAGAAAGGTTTTCAATGTTTGTGCAGGTTTAAGATGAACTGGAATAGGAATAAG